>BLBF01000046.1:4719878-4730536 GCA_015471245.1 Laticauda colubrina
ATATATATATATATATATATATATATATATATATATATATTTGTTTTTTAAGTTTTTGCGGGTACTGTTATCTATTAGGAAGCTAGGTTTCATCTGGGTGCCTGGTGGGGGGGTGTTTGAGCTGGAGGCATATATATATATTTGTATATTTATATATATATTTGTTTTTTTAAGTTTTCGCAGGTACTTACATACAAACTCAATACAGAAGCCTGATGATGGCAGATGAGCTTCTGCTGAAACGTTGCTACAACTTTAAAAGCACCACAATGACGTGGGATAATACCCGAAGGAAGCTGAACAGCATATATGTATGTATGTATGTATGTATGTATGTATGTATGTATGTATATGTATGTATATATATATGACTGTCATGTAAAGCATTCATATAACCAGTAGAAAAAACGAGAAACTTCTAGACATCAGTGCTAATGAAATAAAAACTATTTGCTAGATTGAGCAAATCCTAACAGCCAACTGTGAATCATTTCAAATGAATATAATGGGATTACATGCATACAAAAAAAGTGTATTCACTTAGCATTTGTGAAAAACAAAGTGGTTTTGTGTGCACATAAACATGGAGACCGTTAGAAGCAACTTCAGAAGTAGCTCTGAATGCTGCAAACAATGAAAAAGCTTTAAATGATTAGCACTCCAAAGCATCTGTTTTGAATGCTTTGCACAGATCTTTAGTAAATATATTTGAGTTAGCATGGGAGTGGTGGTTAGATTTTTAATTTGGATTTTGCTTTGCAATAATATTTTATTATTTCTTATGTTACTGTGCTTTGAAAGTCTGCTAAAGTTTGGCTTATAACACCAAAAGATTAAAAAATAAATTATATAGTAAACCTGACTCTGACATGAGACAGCTCATGAAAGTATTTGTATTTGTATTGTATAAATTGAATTTCGAACCAGAAACATTTTTATTGGGTACGATCAAAGGGATTTTGAGTAAAGATAAGAGATACGTCATCCTAACCGCAGCAAGAATTATCTTTGCACAAGGTTGGAAGAACGATAAAATACCATCAGAAGAGGCTTTAATTCAAAAAATAATGGACTGTGCTGAACTAGACAAATTCACGATGGAACTAAGAGGCAAGGATGACCATGATTATTATGCAATATGGGATAGGTGGTATGAGTGGGTGAATAAGAAAGATAAAAATGATGTATAGTCACAAAATGACAAATATATAAAAACAATGAAACATTTACTGTTCATTGAAATGAGAGTTTTGTATTTTTGATTTAAAGAATAAAAACTTATTTATAAAAAAAGAAAATATTTGTATTGATTTTTGCTGTTATTTGATATGATGGCAAAGAACATTAGGCTCCTTAGAGAACTTGATGTCCAGAATTTGTGAGGGAAGCGGTCAATTTATCTACCATTATAATTATATTCAGGGAAAATAAAATTGGAGCCTGGATCTATATTTATTGATTTATATTCTGAATTACTGTATATTTTTTCCAACACCGACGAGGCCATGGGAGAATGGCAGCAGCATGCGCAATCCCAGCCCTGAAACTAAGGCCAGAGCCATCACCAAGGGCACAATGGGAACTAGGCCCCAGATGTGCAACCAGCGCGTGCCCGAAGGCTCTTCAGGCTGCAGTGGTCCCTCCTCACCAAGCTGAAAGGGAGGGGAACCCCAGGCAACGATGACCAGTCGCTGGATTCCTATGACAGCAAGGACGAGGCTGAAAATGACCCAATGAAGAGTGGACTGATCCCCCCTTTCGTCTTCCCAGTATGACTCACAGCCGCAAAAACAGGGACTCAAGGGACCTTCCAAGCTCTATTAGATTCAGGCTGCACTAGATGCATGATCAACCTAACCATGGTCCTGAAACTGGGGATCAGAGCAAAAAGGCTGGCCCACCCAATCTGGTTCGAACAGGTCGATGGCTCTCTATTGGGAGGGGCCCATGCCACTCACTTAACTGAACCAGTGAGGCTAGAGCTAGCAGATCACTGGGGGACCATTCAATTAGTAGTGGCCCCCCAAATGACAGATGCAGTCATACTGGGACTCTCCTGGCTATATAAGTGGGGCCTGACCATTTGGTGGCAGGGGACAGCCGCAGATTGAGGATAGCAAGGGGACCCCAAGCCCCTCTTTATCAGCAAATAGAAGCATCGCTCATGCAGGGAACCCTCCCAGAGAGCCCACCAGAACAATTGGCAGCCACCTCCAACAAAACTCGAGGGGGAACAGATCCCGAGGGAATATCAGGACCTCACTGGAGTATTCAGCAAGACTGAGTGTGACATCCTACCTCTCCACTGTGAGACAGACTGTCCAAAAAAATCATTCCCAGGGCAAAACAATCAAAACCCAAACTGTATGCTATGATGCCCTGGGAAATGCACAAATACATAGACAAAACCTTGCAAGAGGGTTCATTGAGCCAGCCAAGCCATGGGTCACAGCCCAAGTCCTGTTCAAAGAGAAAAAATATGGGACTGAGATTATGTGTTGACTTTGGAGAGATCAAGGGACTGTGTGTAAACAACCTATATCCCCCTCCCACCCGTGAAGGCTATGCTATCTCACTTGGCCAAAGGGAAGGTCTTTACCAAATTAGACCTCAGAGAAGCATACTACCGAGTCTGCATCAGGGAGGGAGATGAATGGAAAACAGTGTTCAACTGTTCCCTCGGGAGTTTCCAATTCAAAGTCATGCTTTTCAAACTGCAGGGGCCTCCGGTGGGATTCATGCAGTTAATAAATGAGGTGCTACAGAGCACCTCTATAAGGGGGTCATCTACCTAGATGATATCCTCATCTACACTGAAACAATGGATGACCACATACCCCTAGTCCGCCAAGTACTGGAAAAACGTATAGTGTACGTCACTGTTGAAGTGCAAATTTCACTGCATACAGTTAGACTACCTGGGCTACCAATGAGGGCACAGAGATGGACGCAGACAAAATACAAGCTGTCCTAGGCTGGCAGCCCTCTCACACCCGCAGACAGCTACAAAGTTTCTTGGGATTCGCAAACTTCTACCGCCAATTCCTTCCTTCCTTCACGAAGATTGCCAAACTCATGACAGACCTCCTAAAGACAGGGAGCCCAGGAACGAAACTGCATCAGGAACAACACCTACAGTGGGACCTAACCTGCCAAAAGGCATCAACACTGAAAGAAATGTTTGCAAAAGAACCACTGCTGAAGCATCCTGACCCTGAACAACCCTTCGACATTCAAGCAGCCCCAGACATGGCAGCGGGAGCAGTGCTACTCCAAAGAAATTACCAAGGAAGCCTACAGCCCTGCGCCTACACCTCCTCCAATACAGAGAGGCGATGGACTGCATGGGAAAAAGAAGCATTTGTGGTGAGATGGACACTACTAACTTGGTGCCACCTGCTTGAAGGGGAGCAAAGGCCGTTCAAAGTTTGGATCGACCATAAAAATCTGGAGGCCTTTAGGACCCTGTGAAAACTATCACCCAAACAAGTCTGCTGGGCTCAATACTTCAATGGATTTGATTTCGTGCTAAAACACATCCCAGGGGGGAGGAGCTTTCTGACTGACGCCCTCTTCCATATACCCCAGTACAAATGCAAACGGGAGGAGGTCGTGGATGCCATCATCCCCTCTACCCAAATAGCTGCCCAAGTGACCACCAGATGACAATGTCACGACTGGCAAGACCAACCTGCAAGCGACCTAACCACGAAACTCAAAAGCTAACTGCTAGACCTCTGGTTCTGGGACAATCAACACATCTTGACAAAAAGGGATGACCTAGCATGGAAGGGGATGAAACTCTACGTTCCAGAATCTCTACACACTCTAGTCCTCCAGAGGAGCCATGACGCCAAACTGGCAGGCTACTTCAAGTTCTTAAAAACTTTACACTTAGCACAGAGGCAATTCTGGTGGCCCAGCATAAAGAAAGACGTGGACAGTTCCATGAAGAGTTGCACCATTGGTACTGTGTTGAAAAAACAACCAGGAAAAAAACCCCAGACTACTGCAGATGGTAGCAGAGCCGACGAGGCCATGGGAGATTGCAATGGACTTCATAGTGGAGTTGCCAAAAAGTGGGGGAAACACGGTGATCTGCACTGTAATATACTTATTCTCCAAACAGGCGCACTTCATACTTTGCTGTAGACTACCTTCAGCCCATCAGTTAGCCAAGCTGTTCCTGAAGCACATCTACCACCTGCATGGAGCACCACAAAGAATTATCTCAGACAGAGGGGTCCACTTCATGGCTAAGTTTTGGAAGGAGTTCCTGTGATCTATTGGGTCAACCCAGGGCCTCAATTCAGCCTTTCATCTGAGCACCAATTGGGGGGTGGGGGGTGGCGGAGAGACTGAATGCCATGGTAGAACAGTACCTAAGGTGCTACGTGAATTATCAGCAGTCCATTTGAGTGGACCTCCTGCCTCTCGCGGAGGTTGCATACAATAATGCTGTTCATCATAGCATAGAACTAATCTCCTTCAGAGTAGAGTGGCATGGACTTCGTCCCAATGCCTGAGTATCCAAGGGATCTGCCTCATCAGTCAGTTTGACCGATTGGATGTCAATGCTGAAAGCAACTTGGCAGAATGTTAAAAGAGCGCTAGCTAAAGCAGTGCAGACTATAAGAAACAGGCAGACAAACACCGAGCCCTGCAATGGCCATTCCAGTTGGGGGAGAAGGTCTACCTCTCCATAAAATATCTAAAACTCCCTTGCAACAAACTGGGGCCAAAGTTTATAGGACCATTCCTCATAGTAAAGATCATCAACCCAGTCATAGTGCAATTGAAATTGCCCCGATTGCTAGGGACGATACACCCAATATTCCACAGTAGCCTCTTAAAACTTGTGCTCAGATCAACCCTGAGGCCCCTACCTTGTGAACCCCCAGACCCCATGGCCATAGAAAGCCAAACACATTATGAGGTGCAGCGAATCCTCAATTCAAGACAACTCCAATACTTAATCAATTGGAAGGGCTACCCCTTATCAGAGGCATCTTGGGTGAAGAGTAGTAAGGGTTGATCGCCTCATAGCAAGATTCCATGCAGAAAATCCAACCAAGCCTTGGGGGGGGGGGTAGCAACCCTAAATTCTATACCTGCACTCAATTTGTTTTTGCTCTGTATAGGTCTTTAAGAAGTGAGGGGAGTCAAATGTCAACTCATAAAGCATGCCTGTTTGTAAGTTGCCATAAACGGGGGACCAGAAGTAGATTCCACGCTTATCTTACCAAGATTGTAACTAGGCTACCAGATCTTCTGCCCATGAAAATCCTTCACTGGAGGGTGCAATTGATGACACCCAGCCAATGAACGTGCTTTTTGGAGAATCTAATGTATGACACACCTAGGGGGAGGGGGAAACAGGGTCACAGGTGACCATGAATTACATGAGTCAGAGTTGGCTTCAATTGGGATAATGCCAAAATGATGCTCCTAATAAATCTTTTGGATTCTTTTGAAGCTTGGCTTGAAGCTCATGTCTTCATTAGGGCAACTGCCAGAACCCTGACAACCTACCCATCACTCAAAGTGGCTTAAACCACATCACAATAAAGCAGCAATGGTTAGGAGGTGAAAAGCATATGTGATTAAAAATGCTGAGCAGATAAAAATTAGGTACAGAAGAAGCAAAATTTATCCAGCTAAGCAGAGGTCTGCCAGAATAGTTTTCACCAGTTAAGCTCTGGGAGAACCTCAAAATCTGCATGTGGTAATAAAAACATCCTTTATCATAGCCCATTTATCCATTATCCAGGGAGATTATGCAGAAAGGCTATTCAACCAGCAGATTTTGAACAGCTGTGTCACCCATATACAAGCACTTGGAAGACACAAACAGACCCAGAATTATCTAGAGATAAGGAATCTGAAAAAAGGATCTACAAACTGGAAGACTGGGATCCAAAAGAAATGAAGGGGGGAAAATAGAGGGGAAGGGCAAAAGAAGACCACATTGTACAAAGACATCAAGAATTTTGATTGGATCAAAACCTCATAGCTCATATATTAAACTACCTCGATACCCGTACTTCGCTACAAAACTATGCTGGGCTTAATTTTTGGGGAGGAAAATAAGAGGAAAAAATTTGTGCCTACCATCGGTATTCATCTGGCCAGCATCCTGTCATTGTGAGAAAGTTGAGGGCTGTTTGGGAACTGAAACAATATTTGCTGTGTGAGCAAGGAGCCTGGGTGTGGCTAAGCTCAACTGTTCTGTACTAAAGCTGCTTGCTGCTGTAAAACTGAAACTCCTCTCCTCTGCTTGTATTTGGAACAGATTTTTTTTCAGGTGGGAAGGGGGAGTAGAACTCAGCATCAGAGTGTATTAATAATAACATATGAAATACTCATGCTGATGGTCATTTCGAAAAATCCTTTCTAGTGAGCACCTAGAAGCCAAGAGGAACGTACGTGCCAAATTTCAAGTTTGTAGGCTTTTCAGTTCTGGAAATTTCTTGATGATGCGTGAGTGGTATTTCACTTTTATATTGAGAGATTCTAACCAATGTTTATTTGAATGAGATATATCCCCACAAATGTATTAAGAATTTATAAGAATTCAATTCTAATTTGCATAGCTATATATAATATATATAATATTCAATATATACTACAGCATATTGAGTTTTAAAGCCATATTTTTCAACAAAATGCTTCCTTTTGGCTACTTTGTACATATTTATCTTTTCTGAATTTATTGGGATTCAAAAAGCATGAGAAGGACTTCCTGTCAACGCTAAAGGCTTTAAATGAACTTTGTTAGCCTGAACAAAACAAATATTTTTTTTTTGCTTCTAATCACTTTAAGAATATAAATGTTGTTTCCATTTTTGCATTCTGATGCCTAAAGGAAAAGCAACTTTTACAAAAGTCAACAAGAGAGCTTAAGGTCAAAGACAGGTGTTTCTTTGAGGAATAAATGACTTTGCCCTTGCAAGTACTGCTTTCCCTAAGCATCAAAAGTTGGTGTTTTTGCACAAAAAAGGCTTTCTGGTTTCAGGAAAAATAAGCATTTATTTCTAATTCTTCAGAAATAAGCAAAGCCACCATTTTTTTCTCCAAATTTCACATCTCAACTTAGCTAGAAAAGCTTCTGTGTTCAACTATCAGTTCTTTAATGGAGCCATTGTTGATGTAATAGGGCTATTTTTAACCCTAAATGCTATGGAGGGGGAGCCTGGTGAATGTGCCTGCAATAGAAAAATGATTTTTCCACTGTTCCAGTTTTCCCATGGCAAAAAAAATCACATAGCAATTAATCTTTTAAAAATCCTCCAATAGTAGCAGAAGAAACTGTTTTAAAAGTCAGTTGTTGTACAACAGTGGCTCCCAATCTTTTGGGTACAGGAACTGGTTCCATGGAGAAAGGTTTTTGACACGGACCAGAGAGGGCATGGTTTTGTGTGCTGCCTGCATCTTGTGGATGGGGCTTTGCTTATTTGTGTGGCCCAGTTGCTGGCATGCTGCACCGCAGCCCGATGCCACTCCATAGACCATGCACTGGGGATCCCTACATATTTTACCAATTCAGCCCAATCACTGGGTAAGCTGCCCTCTCTTGATGTAGAACTTACACGCTACATACAGAGATACATTTGGTCAGAAAACATTGAAAGAGAGGGTAAAATCCAAAAGCAGGGTCACAAGGAAATAAAGATTTTGAAAAGCTTGTTTGATGTGGCCAAATACAGGATAAAATGAGGTAAAACTATCCATGGCCCTCAAAGCCAGCAAGGCTCTCTATTATTGGTGGAAATGGAATTTAACTGGCAGAATTCAACTCCCCACAAGGCTTGATGCCTTTGACACATTTATTCCTTTGAGGAATAAATGACTTTGCCCTTGCAAGTGCTGCTTTCCTTAAGCATCAAAGTTGGTGTTTTTACATAAGGAAGGCTTTCTGGTTTCAGAAAAATAAGCACTTAATTCCAATTCTTCAGAAAAGAACAAATGTGTCAAAGGCAACAAGCATTAAAATAGACATGAAACTCTGAGAAGGGAATTATTCTGACATTGTTATATTCTTCAGTCTAGCAACCCAGAGATAACAGGGAACAATAAGCAACTGATAGAAAAGGGATGATGACTGTCAAGAATTCAATTGTAGAAACCAACAATTTAAGATAAGTTCTTCTAAATCTTGTTTTTCATCTTTGTTTCAACAAATGGAATTTAGAGCTGTGAGGTAACTGGTTTCATTTAAAAGGATATGTAAATGCTTCTCATGGGTAAGAATACCCCTGAATACAAAACTGAAAATGAATGAATAACAGTGCCTTCCAGCAAAATTAAACTACAGATCTTCCAACTGGTGGAAAAGAAAATACATTTTCTTCCAATATAGAATCTGCTTGGCCCTCAGAGCAAGAACACTTCCACTTTACTGAGAGAAGAAAAACAAAGTAAGTAACAAATCCTGGCTCTTTGTTCTACGTTCTGACTACAGTACTTATTTCCAGCCAGTTAAGATTCACTTGATGTAAGAAGATCCTGAAAGCACAACAGCTGCACTGTTGCGATTAGATCCTATTAAGATGGAGAAGGGGGAGCTAGTGAAACAAAGACTGCCATTTCCACTCCGGTTGGTTCCAGAAGCATGAAACAAGAATTAATGCAGATATTCATAGCAATGGCATAGAGACAGATGACAAAGTCTCTGCATGAGAAGGACAGACAGAAAAAAATCTCTTTTTAAATCTTCTCTAAAACATAAAGGGATTCTTAGTTTTGTCTTTTTAAATCAGTGTTTTAAAAACAATTAGCATCAGCTTTACTACACCGATTGTTAAGACAACTATTATAATTCCTCAGAACAGATAAAACCATTGTTGTTAACAGAGTGTACTGGAAAAAAACCAAGTAAAAACATTTTTTTTCTTTTAAAAATGGTGCCATCGCACTGCTCCAGAAGAAATCACATGCTGGAAAAGCACAAAGGAAATGCGGGAAGAGAAAGATCCTATAGCTTGGATTATATTTCCAACTGAAAGAGTGGCAATCAGCATGGAAATATTGTAACAAATCAAAAACTAAGATCTTAATATTCTCTGAAAGGAATCATCCCCTTCTTCTAAGGGAAGAAAGGCAGTTAAAAAATAGCCTATTTACAATATAGTCGAGACATGCTTCATCTACATCAACTCATTTGCTATATTTACAAAACCGCCTAAGTAAATCTGCTGTACAATCCTATTTTGGTGGGAGGGTTTTAGCAAAGCAGTTTGGAAGAGATTAAAGCTAGTGTCTGGTAGTGGAAGCAGATGTAAAGATTTTCTGGAAAAATAGTTGGGTTAACCTATTGCCACAAAATGAGTCTTGGGTAGACTATAAGATTATAGTGCTCAATTCATTATGGTATTATCTTTTACCCCAATGAATGTATTTGTTTTCGAGTGCAAAAAATACTCATTAAAATCTTATGTGATCACTTAGGTATAGAACTGCTGAATTTATCATTATACACAATTTGATACTTTTTGACACCAGACCTTTGTTAAATCTGTTTGTGAACTAGTCCACAAAAACTTACATTGTAACACACAAACATTTGTTCAAATATACTTTCTTACATTTGAAGGCTGGAAGCCTGAACATTTGATGAGCAAAACATGCAACTTAAATTTAGGCATGCAAACACGAGGAATCACATTATTTCAAACATACATGTTCCTCAATGAATGCAATGTAAATAATCAGCAAACAGATTTTAAGCAAAACTATCATTTGAAATACTCATTTTCATAAGAAACTCAGGTATCAGAGGAGAAAAAAGCAATCCAAAATTAACTTAACGTAAGTTGTTGATTGCTGTTCCTAAGTACAAAAGAATGTTTTATGTTAAGACCAACCACGTTTACAGGTTTGTAATATTCATGTGGTATGAATATGTGAAAAAGAACTACTTTTCCTACTTATAGGAACAATAAGTACCATATACTAACAAACAGATAAAATATCTGCTCATAGCTACACCACCATCTGTACTGGCAATACAATATTGCTTTACGAAAGCAATATTGTCAGAAGAGGTACAAAACTCCTGGCGTGATCTGTCATACTTTCAAGCAAGCCCAAGGCGAAATCTTTCTGAAAAGGAAAAGAGCCAGAGGGAGGATTCTGCTTTATGAACAGAGATCTGCTCTCTTAGACCACTTTTCCGTGGGCCCGGTGCCACGGGTGGTTGGTGAGAAAATTTTAGTGATCCGCAGAAAAATGTCACCCCCAAAGCAATTAATCCAGGCTGCACTGGAACCCAAGGCTGCACCGCCCACATGGCCCAGGGGAACACAAGGCTTGCATCACTTGCATTATGAACAACAGGAGGTAGTGAGGGGAGGGGGGAAAGGGTGGAGGGGTGCCCCACTCGCCTGGCCGCTGGGCTGCTTCTTTCCACTTCTTTCTTCTTCTGCTTTTGGCTGCCCACAAGGAAAGCAGCAAAAGTGTTTCTTTCTCTCCTCCAAACTCTGCCAGAAATGAATCTCTGGGACCCGGCAAGGCTTCCTGCTCCAAGAGGCTGTGCTGGTGCAACAAGTCTCACAGAGTCATTTCTGGCGGAGTTTGGGGGAGAGAAATAAAGACTTCTGCAGCTTCTGCTGCTTTCCTTGCAAGAAGCCAAAAGTCTCTCTTCTCTTTCTCCCCCCCCC
>BLBF01000046.1:4735536-4783915 GCA_015471245.1 Laticauda colubrina
GGCCCGCGCCCTCCGCCGCCGCCGCGGGCCGCTCGCCGCGGGGAGGCCGCCGCCTGAGGCGACTGGAGTCGAGCCGCCACGGCGGGGCCCGGCGGCCGGCCCAGCCGGGCGGCGGCGGCGGCGAGATCCTCGCGGCGCTGCATCCGCGGCCGAAGGAGCGGCAAAGGCGCGCGAGGGAACAGGGTTGCCACGCCGACGGAGCGCAGGGGCCACCGGGGCGGGAAGCGGAAAGAAGGGGGGACGCGGCGTCCGTGCTTGCGCTTCCGGCCTTTCTTTCCGCCGCGCGCCAACTCCGGCCGCCGCCAACCGCTCCTCGAATCAGTGCCCGACTGCGCCTGCGCAGGACTCGCTGCGACTCCCTTTGCGCAGGCGCACCGGAGGGCCGCTCCGCCGAAAAGCGAGGCCCTCCAGACCAGGCGCGCAGGCGCTCCCCCCCCTTTTTTTTTTCCCTCCGCGCACATGCGCATCAGAGATCTCTTTGTCGGGGTGGAGCACGTGGTACCCTCTTCAGTCGTCTGAATTGGTTCTTGCAGGAGGGGGAATCGTGCAAGGTCGCGAGTCCTTGTTCTCGTTGCAAGAAAAACAAAAACACGTTTTGTCCTTGTGGCAGGGTCAGTGTTACTCGGGGTAAATGAGATGTTTCAGGCCAGAGACGTAGGGGTCTGTTGGAGATGTAGTGCAGAGTCTCGTCTTTACGCCACGTTTGATAAAGCTAAATTGATTTCAACAGGCTTCGTTCCTTAGCCGCACATTATTTATTGGAGCTCTGCTCCGGGCGACTTCATTTTGGGGAGCAGTCCAATAATGCTTTACTTTTTTGCTTGTTTTTCCATGTCGTTCAGTGCTTCTCAACCTTGCCAACTTTTAAGGTGTGGGGACTTCAGCTCCCAAAATTCCCAGCTAACTGATCTAACCCGCTACCCTGTGGTCTTCCTAAGTAGGTTCAATTTATTTCAGATCTGTCAAAGTTGGTAAGATGTTCCATATAACTGGATATAAAGTCTCTTTCAAAATAGGACTTGGGCAATAACAATTTATTCCTTTATTTATTTTATGTATAGTATCCCACTCTGACATGACTAGGTGGCTGACACAACACAAATAGTTCATACAGAGAATAGAAATGCCATGCAAGAGGCTATTAAAATTAATCTGGAGAAAATCAGCAAATTTCAAAAACCAGAGGCCCATCAGCCACAGGATGAGGTCTCAAGGATCCCACCCAGCAGGATTTGAGTGAGAGCATTACAAATTGGAGGCAGGGGAATTGATGGCTCAGGGTATTGTGGCAGTTTTGCTACAGTTTTGTAGCCTGTTTGAAAGTTGATTACAGAGAATGAAATACCAAAGAATATGATAAAATGGGCTTAAAACATTGGGCACAATACAGATAATCCTTGAGTTACAATGCAGGTAGTCCTCACTTTACAACCACAATTCAGCACATAATTTCTGTGTTTTAGTGAGACATTTGTTCAGTGAATTTTGGCCTATTTCACAACTTTTCTTTCCCCAGTTGTTAAGTGAACTACTGCAGTTAAGTTAGCAATATGGTTGTTAAGTGAATCTGACTTCCCCATTAACTTGGTTTGTCAGGAGGTTAGGGTGACACCGGGGCACTGCAACTGTCATAAATATGAATCAGTGGCCAAGCAGCTGAATTTTGATCATGTATCTACTGCTGCAGATTGCAAACCATTGAAAAACACTCATAAGTACCTTTTTTTCAGTGCCATTGTAACCGGTCATTAAACAAATTGTTGTGAGTCAAGGACTATAACAATAGCCTTCTGGAAGAAGAGAGAGGAACCTACCCCACTTTACATCGTGGGGGGGGGGGCTGTGTGGAGAGAGTTTCCTCCTTTAAATTCCTGGGAGTCTACCTCAGCGAAGATCTCACCTGGAAAATCAACACAACCCAGGTGGCCAGAAAGGCCCAACAGAGACTCCATTTCCTCAGGGTCTTGCGAAAGAATAAAGTGGAACAATGACTGATGACTTCCTTTAACGCTCCACAATAGAAAAGTGTCCTCTCATATTGCATGACAGTGTAGTATGCTGGCTTGATAGCCGCGGATGGAAAAACATGAGAGTGGTGAGCACGGCTGTTCCCTGATACCACTAGATGACCTCACTGGGGCTCGCTGCCTAAGAAGAGTGAGGAAAATTCTCAGGGACGACTCACATCCCGGTCAGCACTTCTTCACTCTCCAACCATTGGCTTGGAGATAGCGTAGCATAGGAGAAGCATAGCCAGTTGCATCAACAGGCTGAAGAACAGTTTCAGTGGGCTGTCAGACTTCTGGATGGAAAATAGCTTCGTGTCAACACAGTAGGATAAACATTGTGCAACAAGATTACATAGTGCAATAAGATTGGAACTGGGTTGGGGGCTTCTGTCCTCACTATGAGTTGTGTTGGGGGGGGAGTGCACGAAGGGAGGCTCAGCCAATCTCATTGTACACATGTTGTACTCTGACAATAAAGGTAATAATACTAAATTAGAATCCAAGCTGGAAAGGTAGGTTAATGCCCGTTTATAAATAAACAAGGAGAGGCACCTCATGGGGAATCACTTTATAGTTCAAACACATTGGGTTTGGAGTGAGTTCTTTCATTGGTTAGCATCATTTGACTCATCTATGATCTTGCATGCATGCTCAGTAACTTTATATGTACCACATGACATATATCATCCCATCATAGTATGATCTTGTTCATGCTCCTCATATTCAGAAGTTGTAATTTTTACATTATAGTGAAGCATAATGGGTTTGCAAGTTCTGGAGTTTAAAATCTTTGTATGGTCCTTGTCTTTAGCAGGTTTGAACCGCTTCTTATCAGTATTCACATTCTTCACAGAAAATTTGCTTTGTTGCTTCAAAAAATTTGAAACCTTCATTAAAGACACTCATAGTTACTGAAAACATTATTCAAAAAGGCCCCCCTCTCACCCTCCCATCAGTACCTTGTTGTCATTTTTAACTGAATTCCACTGGTTGTGGAATTTTAATTTAATTCCACTGGTTGTTTGAGGAAGACCCACCTTGATCCAAGTGAAAGGCATTTATGAAAAGGGAGGGATAAGTCTTTATGTAGGGTACAGAAAGAAACAATACATGCTTCTGGTATATGTGAGGCATTACAAAACAACAAATCAATCCATAATAGATATTGATTGGATGTGAAGAAAGACAGATAGCCTTAAAAGATGTTGCAGCTTCTCCTTTTCCCTCTGGGCTTATTTCTTTAATGCTTGCAGCACTCAAAGATTCCAGAATACAGCCCAACTGTTTAGTTTCTACATAAGGTTTGCACAACAGAGGAAATAGTTTCGGATAAAAGAAAAAAATGGTTTCCTGAACTTTAAAAGGAGGCATGGGTGCTAGGCTAAAATGTTAATATCATCTTTATTAAATAGCAAATAATACGACCTCATAGCTTACTGACAGTAAACCCATCCCAATTGCTGCAATAACTTATGGACTGCCTGTTAAAAGCTTGGCACAAGAGGGCCTTGGCTGCTTTTCAAAATGTCCTGGGGGGACATGAATTTTCCAAAGTGTGGCCACAGCAGCATTGGGCTCCATCTGGGCTATTTCCCCTTAACGTCTGTTGGCTATAGCAGAATTCCCCAACCTTTTTGGGTTGGTGGCCCGGAGTGGGGGAGGGGAGGAAAGGGGATGATATTGTGGAAGGGGCAAGCACATACATGCAGGCGTACATGCGAGTGTGTGTACGTTGCATGACGTTCATTACATGAGCACGAATGGGGACGTGAGCACCTGTGATGACACAAGCATGAGAAGGGGTCGTGTGCACACAAAGGCATGCACACGGGCTGGCACCTCACACAGCCCAGTGGCAATTAGCCCACTGCCAGGGGTGGGTTTCTACCAGTTCTGTCCACCTCTGTAGAACCGGTAGCTCTGAAGAGCAGCAGACATAGAACCGGTTCTCTGTCTGCTGATGTTTTTGCCCACCCACCCACCTGGGCTCTTACCTGATCTTTATTTCCTGATTTTTTTCAATTCAGCTGCTGTGCAAGGCATAGCTGCAGTTAAAAAAGCAGGAAAAAAGGGTTTTTTGAAAGGCTGCTTCTCTGCACGCAGCATGCTGATGATGATTTACAGGTGCATGCCGAGCAGTGTGCAGGGAAGCACATTATAAATCACCGAACCTCTTAAAGACCAAACTGGTAATTAACCCTGTAGGATCCCACCCCTGCCCAGTACCCAATAGTGGGCTGCGGTCCACAGCTGGGGACCCCTGGGCTACAGGGAAGAGGAGTGGAGAGACTTTTAATGATCCTCATAAGAAATTCTTCCTGGACAAGCACATTTGGCTTATGGAGGCAAGGCTGTATTTGTTGCATGGATGTGGTTTGCCACTAGCTTTCTTTTAGAGTGTTCTTAATCTTTTCTGTCGAGTTTTCAGCTGGGGATTTCCTTGTGGTTTCTCATCCAACCTGATAAGAATGGGTTTTTCCCTCCTTCTAGATCAGGAGTATCAAACTCAAGGCCCGTGGGCCAGATCCAGGCCGCAATGTGATCAGATCCACCCCACAGGGCATCCTGGTCTACCCAATGCAAAGAGGAAATATCAAGCCAGCCTGGCTTTGGCCCGGTCTACCCAATTCTAAGAGGAAACATGCCAGCAGGTTGCGGAGTGGCGTCAAACTAGCCACACCCACCCAGACCGCCATGCCTATGCAATCAGTCCCCCCCCCCCCCCCAGGTCAACCACAGCCCTAATGTCCTCAATGAAATTGAGTTTGTCACCCCTGTTCTAGCTCTATTGTAGATAAACTTGACTTGATGCACACACCCAACTTGAGGATCCTTGTAATAAATGGATATGCATGTCGTGCTTGACTTAAAACCATTTGTTTAACAACCATTCAAAATTGCAATGTCACGGAAAAAGTGACCTACAGCCAGTTCTCGCATTTACAACCAATGCAGCATCCCCAGTCACATTATCAAACTTCAGATGCTTGGAAACTGACATGGGTTTAGGATGGTTACAGTAAACAACAGCCTTACTTAGCAACAGACATGTTACCTCCAATCAGCCGTAAGTTGAGAACTATCTCAAAGGTTGTCTTCCCACACTGGGATAGGCTGACTGCTGTCAAAGATAGCAATTCCACACTGGGGTCATCATAAGTGGACAAATTCTTCAGTATTGCTTATGGACACCATTGCTGTATCTGCTGTTTTGCCCTTTTTGATCCTCTCCCCAACGCCAGCAAACTATGTCGTGCAACAGTTCTCTCCTCTGATATCTTCGGATCAATCCCATCCCCCTAATGTCTAAGCCAGGGGTCTCCAAACATAGCAACTTTAAGACTTGTGGACTTAAAGTTGCCAGAACTCCCAGAATTCCCCAGTCACGAGTCTTCAAGTTGCCATGTTGAGAGATCCCTGGCTTAAGCCATGGTCCCACCTGCCCTACCATTGCAACCTCCAGTATTCTTGATGGGTGGCATGAAAGGAGCCTGGAAACCTGATGATTGTTGCCTAATAGTCTGTAGGATCTTTTGATGAGAGCAGGAAAGCAATTTTCTACTGCTCTCTGCTGGCGGAAACTGAAATGATGTTGGTGTAAAGACTAGAATCTAGACTCTCTCCCCCTCAGAGGATAAGAATGAACTTTTGAAAACTGGGTATTTCAAAAGGAATTCTTTACTGAAAAGGAAGACAGGAAGTCAATATTCAAAGCAGAATCTCATATCCTTCCAGGCATGCAGCTTAGATAAAGGGAATTAGAACCCCCTCCCCTTAGTCCGATGTGGATTTGGTCAATACAAAGGAGCAACATGTTAATCTCCCCCCTTTTTTTTCTGGGAATGTAGTTGAGATTCCCAGGAAGTTTCTTTTGGAGCTGGAATTTTTATAGCCCCTTCTCGCTATCTCTCCAAGGGGTGACAGGTTTCCAGGTATCTGGGGGCTCCAGCCCACAGTTGTAAATCATGTAGGTCCTACAGATTCAGTACAAGAATTAGGATATTCAGGTTACAACAAAAAGGACCACTTGTATCCACACACACCCTCTTCTTCCATTGAAGAATGGCAGATACATGGATCTGACAGTTGGTGAGCATCGACATTTATCATTCTTTATTTTTTCAATTTTTTTTATTTCAATCTACATTTAACAACATTCACAGTGTGGCATCAGTATATCATACATCTCTCACTGCATTATATTCATATTAATTCATACTTCTTCAATATTTATTTTCAACCTTACTCTCTACAAAAGCTTACCAGCATATCAATTAAACATACCCAATAATTCCATTATTCAATTTTCTCTCTGTTTTCATTTTATTTTTTTTAAATGAAAAATTCTCATTTGGTAAGCAGTGTGGTTCCAGGTTTCACTTCTCAATACAAACATGACCACAGTTACCTGTTCATTTTATTTGTTTAATTTTATATTACATCATCATTATTAAATATTAAGCTTATCTTACTCAATCCAAATTCATGTTCCCTTATCTTATTTTACAATATTATCTAAAATTCTTATCTCAATTCTATATTCACTTATTCAATTCCAAATCTAATATATCTCCTTCCATTTTTCTTAGCATATTTTCATCTTATTTTACAATATTATCTAAAATTCTCATCTCCTTTCTATGATCATTTCTCATATTATTATTATTTTCTGTCACATTTGTCATTTTATCAATCCTTATCTGTAAATATAGTTGTCCCCTCCAGTTAATAATTCAAGCCAACCACCTTTATTTTTCCTTAATATCAATCTCCCTATCTAGTATAAAACACAAATATATATATTTTTCTCAGATTCCGCATTGTATTTTCTCTATGTATCATCTATACATTGCAAAATACTATTTTCAATATATTCTTATACACCCTAATATTGCAGAATCCCCTTCCTTATCCCTTTTTTTCCCCCCAGTACCTTTCACTCTTTGAACAGTGTACCTTCTTTTCATCCTTGTTTGCTTCCTGTTCCTCTTTATTTTCTGGCCCTTTCTCTTAATTCCCTTTTCCCCCATTCTTATTCCCCTCCTTTTCTCATTCCAGTTATTAAACTTTTCTGTCTCCCTCTTTTGATTTCTCCTTTGCACTTGCTTTTTCTGCTTTTCCCTTCTCTCTTCATTTTCCAAACCATTCTCCCTTTATATATATATATTTATATATATATATATATATATAATTTTTATTCTAGAAAAAAAAACATTTGACATACATTTAAAACAGACAAATCAACACACACATACACACACACACATACATTTTACAGCGTATATTGTTGGATTGGGAATTTTGGGAGGTGAAATCCACACATCTTAAAGTTGCCAAGTTTGAAAAATATTGTGATGATAGATAGATAGATGGAGGGAGGGAGGGAGGGAGAGAAAGAGCATTCACACATAGATGTGGAACCTGGATACTAAACATTGATAATTATTTTCCTGGTTGCTAAGGAATCTGTCAGAATATTCATGAACTCGCAGAGACATGGTTAACAAAGTCAGCCAATGGGAGCTGACTTGGAGGCTGAGAGTCTGGCGTGGCTTAGTTCCATGCTCTCAATTCCGAAAGTAAAACAAGTAATCTGTTCTGAGCTCCTGAGTTGCTGTTTGTGTTATGTTATGTTGGAAGAAACTATTGGTATTTACTTCATATTGTTATGTTTCACAATATATTTCATATTGTTATATTTCACATATATTTCATATTGCTATATAAAGAAGTTAATGATCCTGCTGAATCAATCATCTGTGTGTTTTCTAGATTTGAATTATGCTGCAAATTCTCAAAAAATCTTGAGTTTTCCAAACTATGAAATGGTGGAGTTTGGCCAGTCCTTCTTTTTGAAGCTTGATATATTGCAAGAGCATGCACACATACAAAAGAAAATATTTCCTGCCAAAAAAGAAAGAAGCTTCATTTGAAAATAAATCAGTATCTGATATTCTTGAACTGTAGCTTAATCCATTCTTTCTAATAAATCTCATTAATTAGAACATTTAGGCTGATTTTGGAGATTAACGGCTTCTGGCCAGACTTTGTAAGAGGAAAATTTGATAAAACCCTACTGGCAGGCAATCACCCCACTATATTTATCTATTTATTGATTTCATGTACATAACTTCAAACCCATAACCTCCATCCAGTTGGCCATTTTAGTAAAGACACTGAAACAGAAGCTATTAAAAATGCCAGCACAATTTAAGAGTGCTGAAGTAAAACTGTTAGTCATAACACTCCAATCGCTCGAACAATCTGAGCTAGGAAATTTTGTGAGTCTGGATGGACCGGTTGAGCTGCCTTTGTTGCAAGATCTTTTATTATATAGTTAATCATGTTTTAGTTTTATAAATCCGATAGGCTTTTTTATTTTGAACTAACTGGCAGTATAGAAATGGGCAGGGCTGGATCCATCTGTAAGAAGCAGTTTTGCTTCTAACCAGGGGCCAAGCCATACTATTCTTTAAATATCCATAACTATGGGTGAGATGAAGTCTTCTGAAGGACACCTGCTCACCTTGGTGCTTTGATTTTAGAAGCAACAGGCTGATGACATTTCAAGCAGATGTTGCAGAGGACATGTCTTCAATCTCATTCAGCAGAGAGGTCTTATTATGTTTACTATTTTATTGTTTTTATCTGCATTTTGCATAGGATCTCAGAGTGCACATTGATTGATTTCATTTGATCTTGGCAGCCCACCTTTAAAGTGACATTGTATACAATAGTTCTCACCCAAAGTTTAGCTGTATGATCTCTAAGGTTACAAACAGCTGAACATGTGTTCTGGCTCAATTTGTGGAAAACATTGTCAAATGAAACTTTCTAGCAGGGCTGTTTCTGTTGAAGCAGCAGCAGCAGCAGCAGCAGCAACAGCAGCATCAGCATAGTTTCTGCCAACAAGAACTCGATCTCAATAACTTTCATCATTCTTTGAGTCCCACTAAACGTGGGTGGGGAAAATTTGGTAGATTATGCTGTGGCTGGAATTTCAGAAGGCTTTTGGAAATTCCCTTCTCCAAAGTTTCATCAGAACAATTACCAAAGACAGCTTTCACAACATGAAGAAAAAGGCATATTTGTGGCTTAGTGTATTCTCCTCCTCCTCCTCTTCTTCCTCTTCTTCTCCCCTTTCTCCTCCTCTTCTTTTCTATACCATTTAGTTTACAACAGAATATCAATAACAGTCTTAGAACCAGCCCCATGACTCTAGCAATGCTTGAAAACAATAAAACATCAAAATGTTAATTTATATTGTGAGAATGGAGCTAACATGATTATTTTATGATTCAGTGTGTCATGCAAATTGAGGCAGGTGGCTTACTTCTGTCAGTAGCTGTATTGAATGGCTGTGCAAGTCCGATGCTCACATTTACTCCTGTGACTTGGCTGCCAACCAGGATCTTCTTATGCCAGCTGGCAGAACTCAAGATGGTCTCAAAATATATATCCTCTCAGACAGACTTTCCTCATTACTATGCACATTTGGACAAGAGACAATTGACTGCTCTGGGTCATGTACAAAAGAGAGGTTGCTCAACCGCTTCCCTTTCTGCCAGGGGAAAATTTTGAAACCAAGAGAGACTTTGAAAGTTGAGGCTGTGAAGAGAAACTGACCCTTTCCATTTCCTCAACAGAGATATTATGGGGAGTTCAGGAAGAATTGAGGCAAAGGGAAATCCTTTTCAGGAATAAGGACTGTTTTTGAAAGCATAAGAAGAAAAAACAAGAAGTAACCGCTCTTTTAATTAGAATAATTGCACAAGGCTATTTTTCCTTTCATCTGGGTTAGGCCTATTGTCGTAGGTGATGATTCTTTTGATCGTTTGTTCCTTGTTCAGCTCAGTGAATTTGATATTTTTATGCAACTTGGAATCTCTTCAGCAAAGGACTTCTAAAGTAGACATTTTGACTCCATTCAGAAACTTGTATTGTACAGGTAGTCCTCGAACCTATGACCACAATTGAGCCCAAACTTTGTGTTGCTAAGCAATACATTTATTAAGTAAGTTTTGCCCCATTTTATGACTTTTCTTGCCCCAAGGTTAAATGAATCACTGCAAGTGTTAAGTTAGTAACACAGGTGTTCAGTGAATCTGACATCCCCATTGACTTTGCTTGCCAGAGGATTGCACAAGGTGATCGCATGACCCGAGGACGCTGCAACTGTCATAAATACGAATCCATTGCCAAGCACCTAAATTTAATCACGTAATCATGGGAATACAGCAACAGTGCGGAAGTGTGAAAGTCATAAGTCACTTTTTTCAGTGCCATTGTAACTTAGAAGGCTGACTGAAGGAATTGCTGAAGTTGAAGCCTACCAGTATTGCATAGATTTTCTATGGGGGGATTTTTTAAAATAAGTTATGATATGTGATTTTGAACAATTTTATCTCCTTTGTTGGTGAATATTTTATGTGGGACTACTCAGTGCTGGAAGATGTTTAGATAAATAATAATCGGCTTACAATTGGTCGCTAGGTCCCACTGGCCGACGGACGCAAAACGTATGCATAAAGGACACAGCGGACGAGCAAAATTTCGGGGGTGGCTCCATCCGTTGTCATCCGCTTCAAAAAGTGGTGAAAATTTGCATAAACAGAATAGAAAAGAACGGAAAAGAACAGACGTGGGTAGCATGTAGCGGGGATGTTAAATGGATGTTCATATGAAGCCTAGCGGATGGAAGCGGATGACACCTCCGAAGGGGTTCCGGGGGAGAATTGTGAAGCGGACGCATAGCAGATGAAGCGGATGCATCACGTACGCCTAAAGGAAAGAAAGGGGATGCCGCGCAGATGTATATAGGATGCAAATGCATCCTTTCTATTTCCGTGCTACTAACGCTGTGTAGACGTTCCGTGTACCTTTTGTTTCCTCCCTCTTTCCGTTTTCAGCTACAGCGGATGTGAGTTGAGGGGATGGCCAGAGGATGCAGAGAGGATACAGCGGACGTTTAACAGATGATAAACGGACATAGAACGTTTGTTGCTTGTATGTCGTAGATTTACATCATACACGGAGGAAAGTTCATCCGTTCACAAAGTTTTGTGCAGCTCAAAACTTCTTGCGCAGATGAAATCGCAGTGGACGGATCCTCGACGGATAGAGCGTATGAAACACGTATGCAATGAGTACACAATGGATGCATAGCGTTTTCCAATGGATGGCAAGCTTTTTTTTAACGTTTTACATCCTCTTTGCATCTGTAAGTGCAGTGCGACAGGGCCTTTAGTAACTGTTTAAAGTTACAATCTCCTTAACAGCCTGGTTCCAAAGTTTTAAATTATCACATGACTGCCATTAGCAACACAGCCATATTAGCCAGTTACATTGTCCTGTGGTCATGTTTTTATGATTTTCTCAATTTACTTCTGGTTTTCAGCAAAACTGTCTCGACTAATAATGGGTTTGCTTAATGCAGTGTTTTACATCCTCCACAAAAAAAAGGCATAAAATCAGGTTAATAATGTGCCCAACCCATTTTATGACTTATGATGTATGACTGTAATGGAGAGGCTCCATTATAGCCAAAGCACTTAGACTTATATACCACTTTATAGTGCTTTAAGGCCCTCTCTAAGGCACTTACAGAGTCAGCCTCTTGCCCCTAACAATCTGGGTCCTCATTTTACTCACCTCAGAAGGATGGAAGGCTGAGTCAACCTTGAACCTGGTGGGATTCGATCTGTCAAATTGCAGTAGTAGCAACTTGCAGTACTGCATTCTAACCACTGCGCCAGTGAGGCTCCTTAAATGGTCATATGTTGAGGACTACCTTTTTCTTCTTTCTTCCTCCTCTTCCTCCTCAACTTGATTCTATTGATACTTTGCAAAATTAAGGATAAAGCAGGAAGGGCTGATTTTTATTTATGTATCTGTGTATTTGGGGGGAGCCCATTTGGTATAGTGGCTAAGGTATCAGGCTAGAATGAGCTCTAGTCCTGCCTTCGCACAAAACCAGCTGGGTGACCTTGAACCAGGCCCTCTCTTGGCTCCAGGAAGCAAGCAAAGGCAAGCACCTTCTGAAAAACCTTGCCAAGAAAAGTTATTTACCTACACAGATGCCTTCTGTAATTTTCCATCAATGTCAAAGAGGAAACAGTCTGTCCTGGATTGTAAAGTCAAGCTTTATGACAAGAGGAGGAGAAAGGTAATATTTGTCTTATGGTAATGCTAGAGGACATAATCTCCCACTTTCTTTCCTGGCACATCTGAACTGGTTTTTGTTTGGAGCAGTGGTTCTCAACTTGTAGTCCATGCGCCCCTGGGTGGGTGGGTGGTCTGATGTCATCCCTGGGGTCCGTGAAGGCTTGAAGAAATTCTATGATTTAAATCTTGAGTTAAGTCTTGGGATCCATGGCCATGATTTGGCAACACAAAAGGTATTTAAAGGAGGATGCATGGTGAAGAAAAGGTTGAGAACACCTCAACTTATGACCTCAGTTGTGATCAGAATTTCTGTTCTAAGCAAGATGGTTGTTAAGTGAGTTATGGCCAATTTTACAGTTTTTTTTACCATGGTTGTTAAGGTGAATCACTACAACTGCTAAGTGAATCACATGATTGTTAAGCTTTATCTGGTTTCCCCCATTGACATTGCTTGTCGGAGATCAGATGGGAAGTTGGCATGACTCCAAAATGCTGCAACCATTGTAAATACATGCCAATTTCCAAACATCTGAATTTTGATCATGTGACCATAGGGATGGTGTAATGGTCACAAATGCAGGGACCAGCTGTAAGTTCCTTTTTCCTTTATTCCCATTGCAATATTTGAACAGCATGTTCATTCAAACAGATGCTAAATGAATGGTTGTAAGTCAGGGAGCACTTGTATACAGAAAGCTTTTTTCTGACATGTTATCCAAGTAGGACCACATCTTTGGGTGAAACATAGTTTGAAAGCCAAGATTTATATCCATTAGATAGACCTCAGCTCCACAGAAGACTAATATACTAGAATTGTGCTTTATTTCGATTGGATATGATAAAAATAACAGTATTGGCTATAATAACAATTGTTAGGTCTAATTTTGGCATTCCTGTCCACCGAGCAAGTCCTTCCTAGGACTTCTCACAAGACTATCACCTTCTCATTTTCAACAACATTTTCCACTTTATGTTCCCATTACTGATTGTGTGCGATTTTGCTGCACTCACATATTAAGTGTGGAACATTTTCAACTTTGTGATTGCAAAGTCAGCAGTTTCGATTGTCAGTTTTGTATCTTTGCTTTCATGGCATTAGATTATAGTGCTTGTTCTTGAGCAGCAAGTATGAAACCTTCTGTTTCTTTCTTGATGTTCCCATTTTAAGCTATGCCCATGTCAAGTTATTATCACATTTTCCTTCAATGTTTTTCAAGTGCTGTCTGTTCAAAGCTTTGGTTTTCCATCCATTTAATCTGTCATCTAGCTGTTTTTCCTTATATTTTGGCTTTGTTTCTATTGTTTTTATAATATTATCCATTTTTATAGCCCGTAGCAGTTTTTCCTGTACTTTGGTTCACATAGTCATTCAAACTTCATTTTTCTTCGACAGGTTTGATGGACTTGCAATAGTTGTCTGCCCCCTATTCTTCTTGGCAGGTACAATCTGTCAATGTCATTTCGTGGGTTTCTTTTTTTGGCATTTTATAACCCAATTCTGCAGTTATAACGGCAGCTCTGCTGTATATTAGTGTGTGAATTAATAGTGTGAATTAATAATAATTCAGGTAGTGTGAAATAATATCATCATCATCATCACTGTCTCTTAGAATGCTTGTTCACATCTGCTCTTAGTACAACCTATAAAAGGAAAAATAGGATGCAAAAGGCTCTCCCTTGCTGAGATATGCTACAGTACATAAAAATAATATATTTTTCAGTCAAGCATCATAAATCAACTTCCCTCTTTAAAAATATAAAAAATAGCTTGCGGGTGAGAGAAGTCCCAATTTTGTTGATTTAAAATACTGATGGCTTAAAGTGCTTTAAATGAACTTTTTCTTGGGCATGTGATTCATCAAAGTAATGAGAAAAAAATACATGCAGGATTGCTTAAGACAGCTGGGTATTGCATAGACTGTTCATAGCAGCTGTCTGCATGGCAGAGACAGCTCTTTCAATCTGGCACATGGTTGGAATTAAAAACAATGACAACAACAACAAAACCCCTCCTGTCTCTCCTCTGTAGGGTATCTATTTGAGTAAGTGCCTATAAAGGTAGTTCTTGACTTAATGATCACAACTGAGTTCAATTTTTTCATTGCTAAGCAAGACTTGTGTGTTTTGTCCCATTTTACAACATTTTTTGCCGCAGTTAAGTGAATCACTGCAGTTATTAAGTTCAGTGACATGTGTCAAGCCTGAATGCAAGTTAGGTGGTGGATTGGTTATATTTGGGGTATTGCAATGCCCCAGAGTTTGTTTTATGATGGTTGCATTACTTGGAACCTGACAAAATGGTTGCTAAGTGAATTTTGTGACTTTGCTTGTCAGAAGGTCACAAAAGGGACCACATGATCCTGGGACACTGCAACTGTCCTTATTACATGCCAATGTGATAACCCAAAGGGGCATGGCACAAAGGCAACACAGTCAAATGAGCCAGAAGAATCCCTTTAATACCTCCAACTTTGCCCCCAATGTCCAGGTTACCTTTGGCTGGAGAAAAAAATTCTCCCAAGAACAGTCTTTAAGTGGAGGAAATTCAGTCTGAAAACAAAGTACATACAAACTGTCAATAAAAACCCACACAAACCACACTGCAGCAATTAACTTGACAGGGCAGACTTGGAATTGCAGACTTGAAAGCCCAGAAAAACACACAGTTGGGAAGATGCCAGGAACACAGATAAGCCTTGACAATACTTCACAATAATTCACAATTTGCTCTCAACAGTTTGCTGCCCGCAATTTGCTTTTTTAAACACTGTGTTCCCAGCTGCAGCTAATGAAGGGAATCAGGGCCCTTTCCTCCCCCATAAGCCACACAACTCTTGTTGCTTTTTTTCTCCGTTCCTCCCTGCATGCCCTAGGATGAAGAGTGGATGGGCCTGGATCATCCTCCAAATTCCCTCTCCCTTGCTCTACCTCTCCCCTGCTCCGCCCAGCCGGACTTTGCCCTTCCCCAGTTTCTTCCACAGCCAACGGAGCCACACTCCCAGAGCCACACTCCCGCTCCATCAGTTGCTCAGCCTCCCCCTCCAAATCAGATTCCGACAGGAGCATGATAGCCAGTTACCAAACACCTTAATTTTGATCACATGACCACAGGGAGGCTGCAATAGTGGTGCAAAAAACAGCCATGTCACTTTTTTTCAGTGCCATGGTAACTTTGAATAGTCACTAAATAAATTATTGTAAGTTGAGGACCACTTATATGACTGAAATCCACAGAACCTCTCTCCCACTTTAAGAATTTCCCTGCCAATTCTAAGGCTGGTTGTTCTACCTGTTGTCATTATTTTAACTTCTTTATATTTAATTTTAATTCCATTTTTTTCACTTTGCTCTTGTTTTATTGCTAGAGAAGGGGTATCAAGCTGGATTTCTTCCAGGGCTGGATCAGCATTGTAGTTCTCCTCCACAGGCTGGCACCAGGGGGACGGGACGGGACAGATGCCTCCTGCAGCACCCTGCTAATCAACAGGGCACGGGGGGGTCCCTGTGTGGTCCCCCACACCTCATTTTCACCCCCCATGGCCTCCTGCAGCATTCTTCTGGGTGAAAATGGCCCGGCTCTCTTTGTGCTGGAGAATAATTTAGCTGCCAAGAATTTCATTTGGTTACTGAAATGAATGCTGGGCAGCCCAAAACTTTCTTACCCAGATTGCAAATGCTTCAATTTTTACCTCCAGGTTTCAACGTTTCCAGAAATTTTGCATCTCTAGAAATACTCCTGTCAGAGGGTTGCTCCATATACCTGGGGAAGACAGCTGGGTCTGTAGGTGCTTGGAAACTATCTAGATTTTGTGCTTGAAACAAAAAAAGAAAACAAAAAAATAATAATGAAATTCTGACTTTGGAATTTGCTGATTAGATAGGTTTGTGGTTATAGAAATGGCCGCTATATACTAATATATATACTATATACTTTTTATATATGCAAAAATAAAAAGTTGAGGCTAGAATGTTATTTTTATTCTACTGCGCTGAAGAGTTGGAAGTTGATGCTTTTTTCTGTTTCTCCTTTACCCCCACATTGCTTTCTTCCCAATTTTTCCATTGTTTTTATTTTCCTTTGTATTTTATGTTTGGATAAGTTTAATACTAATATACAGGTAGTCCTCGACTTACGAGCCCAACAATTGAGGTGCTCTGTTGTTGAGACGTTTGTTAAGTGAGTTTTGCCCCCATTTTACGATATTTCTGGCCACAATTAAGTCAATCTGGCTTCCCATTGATTTTGCTCATTGAATGCTTGCACAATGTGATCTTGTGACCTTGGGGCACACAGCCACAGCCATCAATACGAACCAGTTAAATTTAATCATGTGATCACTAGGCTGCTATAAAGGTCTCTTTTTTCAGTACTGTTTGTAACTTTGAACGGTCACTAAATGAAATGCTTTCAGTTGAGAACTACCTGTATATAGAACAAGTTTCCAAACTTGGCCACTTTTAAGACTGGTGGACCTCGACTCCCAGAATTCTCCAGACAGCATGAACAAGGGTTGGACTAGAGGACCTCCAAGGTCCCTTCCAACCCTAGAATCAGATACTCTTATCAGCTATGCTGGCTGGAGAATTCTGGGGGTTGGAATCCACCAGTCTCAAAGTTGCCATGTTTGGGGACCCCTGGTATCATGGCAAAGAGACTTGACACCCCCCCCCTCCCCGGCTCCCTCCTGGATGGTTAAACGACTTCCCAGCCAGGTGCCCCGTCCACATCCAGGCCAGCACCGAACGCCTCCGCCCGAGGAGAATGAGGCGGGGGTAAGCGGAGGCCGCGTGAAACCGTGACGCGAGGGTGGGCGGGCGGGCGGAGGCGGCGTCGAGCAACTAGGCCTCCACACCCCCGCTCGGGCAGGACGCGGCGCAGGCGCACTTGCCGCCAGAGCAGCGGCCGGGGCGGCTTTCCCGGCGGGCCTTGGGATTGGTGGGCGGCCTTCTGCCTGTCTGGGCCGGCTGAGGGGGGGGGAGTCGCAAAAGCGCGGCCCGTCGCTGCTGTCGCTGCCGTCACTGCCTTCCCGCCGGCCAGCTCCGGTTTCGAGGCTGGGTGGTGACGTCGCGTCGCGGGCAGGAGGCCCGGCCCGGCTCTTCCTCTTCGGTCGCGGCTCTGGCCCGGCTCCGCGCCCTGACGCAGGCACCAGAGGGGCCTCCCCGCCCAGGCCGTGTGGGAGGCGCCCGGCTCGCTCAGCGCCTGGCCCTTCAATGCTGCCGGTGGGTAAGCGCGGCGGCGGCGGCGGCGGCGGCGGGCGCGGGAGGGAAGCCTCGCAGGGCCTCTGGCCCGGCGGGAGTTGTGGGGCTCCGGCGCCGTTGTTTGTGGGGAGGGTGAGTGGGACGGCGGGGTGACATTGAAGCCGCGCGAGCCCCGGGAGCGGTTGGGAGCCGGAGGCGAGCAGGCGGCGGGGCCCATTCCTGGCCTGAGCGGGGGTCTTTCCTTTCTCCGAGGGCCCCGGGAGGAAGGCCGCCTGGGACTCCGGGGAAGGGGTCCTGCCTGCGGGGGCTGCTGAAGACCAGACGGGGCCCCAGGAAATGCTGCTTGAAGTCACGATGGGGAGGTGGAAATGCTGGGGGGGCTTGGTGGAAATCAGCTGGGCAACAACCGTTCTTCCTGCTCGGGCAGACCCGGCGAAGGCTTTGCAAGTGACCTTCTCCCCCCCCTCCCCCCCCCTTTTACTTGGAGGCAAAGATGGCAGCCTGGGTCCACGGGGAAGCCCGGCTGCGTTTGGCTTAAGAGAAGCGGGGAGGTGAAGGGCACCTGGGGGGAGAGGGCTGAGGAACGTTTCACCTGGAGCGCCCCGGGACGGGAGAGGGGGGAGCCGCCGAGATCCTTGCACGAGCCACCTGTGGCATGGCTCCCTCGTTGGGATGGAGAACAAAATGGAGGCTGAATAGGAGGCAGGTTGAGGAAGAGCGGTGTCGAGCAAGGGGCTCCAACCTCGGCCCCTTTAAGCCTGGCGGACTTCAACTCCCAGAATTCCCCAGCCAGCTTTGTGCCAAGTTTAGGGACCCCTGATATATAGGGTCTCTGACTTCAACAGGGGTTGGACTAGAGGACCTCCAAGGCCCCTTCCAACCCTATGATCTTTATTAACTCTTTATTAACTATTCTGGCTGGAGAATTCTGGAGGTTGAAGTCCCCCAGGCTTAAAGTGGCCAAGTTTGGGGAGCCCTGGTGTAGAAGCAAGCTGTTATAGGGGAGTTACAGCTCTAGTTCAGTGTAGTAAGAGGCAGTGGTTATGTAACAACAGATGGAGTTTAGAGTTTAAGACATTGAGGAAGTGAGAGCTGCCCATATACATACAGTTGACAAGATTACTGCTTGGTAAATCAAAGGCAGAAGGTGCAAAGAGCACCTAGTCAGAAAGGGGACAGCAAAAATGGGTGAGAAAGCTCAGCAGAGACAGCTATAGGGGATCGAGGCAGTCTGTTGGGGCTAACATATTCCCACGGTTAAGGGGTCTTTTAGAAGCCTAGGAAAAAAAATGTGTGCTTCTATATTTGTGTGCTTCTATATTTGTGCTCCCATCTCTCTTGTTTGCTTCAACCCCCCAACCCCCACCCCCCCATTGGTCTTGGGAGAAGCCTTTTTGATGTTGATTTCCGTCTCCATGGACAGGTTGCTAGTTTCAGTTAGTTCTTGTGTAAATTGAAAATGAAGAGAACACTTGCCCACTTCCTGTTGAATGAGCAGAAGTGGTTGTGACTCAGAACTGCAGTAGTAAGGAAAAGGAGGCACCTCCTCTTGTGACTCAAAGTGCAGAAATGGGCTTTGGTCAGTTCTTCATGAGAAAGGCTTGTGTCTATGGGATTGGAATAGAAGATGATAGGTTCTCTGTAGGACACCTTGGCCTGTTGATTCATTTTGGAGCTCTGATGAAATTTTATTTATAAAAAATAATGAAGTTTGATTTTCTTCCACCCTTAACATTTTACTCATTAAAAGCATTGTTTTCAATTGCTTACTTAAATTTCTTTTTCTAAAAAAATATGGTACTGATACTGGTATTGAAAAGATCCTTTAAAAATAATTTTCATTCTATAATTATAGAAAATATATTAATATGAGTTATGCATTTTATTCCACAAATTGGAATAGTTAATTGATCAAAAAATGTAAGTTTAATTAGGCCACTTAAATATTTCGCTAACAAATCAAAAATATACCTAAATAAATGGGGTGTTAGTTGTTAGCTGCCAAAATTCTGGCAATTGATTTAAACTATGAGAATTGAGTATGATTCAACAGTAAGCTTGTCACAAAAAGTTGTTCCTATAAAGCTAAAGTGAATACACCTAATTTGTCTTCTACCTTGTCTCTGTACTTTGCCCTACTGTGGAATGTTGTGCTGGTTAACTGTTGAGAGCCCAGAAAGAAAGACAGAGAATATGTGGCTGTAAAGTCACTTAATTTGAATACTTTGTGGTTCTGTCTGAAATAAGATATGCAAAAACATTTTAGGATGCTACGATATACGTTTACTTACAAGTAATTTATTTGATCTGTAGATATTTCACTAAAAACATTTTTTTTAAAATATCAATTTTTAAACTTAGGGGGCGGGGTTGGACTTGAAATTTCAGCTTTATTTTCAATTCTGTCTTTTGCAAGTAGAATGTTACTGTGATCATTTCTTAAAATTGAGAATTTTGTACCACTTAGAAAATCTAGTTTTTCTTTCTAAAGAAAGAACTGGAAAGGGGGGATACCTTTCATCATACAGCATAGAAGTTCTGCATTTTGTTACTGGAAGGAAATGGGATGCAATTTCCTCTGTTTTTGAGAAAAATAAGAAATTTTATTCAAATTGGTGGATAATGTGATTTTTGCTAAAGAAATGGGACAAAGCAGCACAAGCATAGATAGAAAGTTGATTTATAAAAAAGCATCCAAAATTGTACTTCAAGAATTTGTACATCTTGAAGTAAATACAACAGTGTGATTTTTACATTGAAATAATTATTTTACAGAAGATTATGTTCACTTTTGAAGCTACTAAATGATAGTCAAATGCCTGAAATCTCTATCTCTAACTACCACACACAAGATATTACAGGAGAAATTTCGTTTTTCTATCATACTGACAATCATGCTGCGCTTTGACCTTTATCTCTCAAAGTTCTCCAAACAGTAAACTTAGTTGCTGAAAATGGATTTATACTAACTTGTCTATGTGATCTGGAGGTATATCAGTAATTAGTCATTTGGGTAAACAGAATTGTTGACATTGATCATAGACATTGGAAGATAGATCATCAACTTTGAGAGTGAAATATGCTTGAGGGAGTTGAGCGAGTTGTTTTTATAAATATATTTTATTTCCATTCTGCCACATACCTCTCCTCCCTCCTCCCCCCCTCCAGGAAATTGGAATTGCATATACTTGGAAACTCATTCCCTCAACATTGTGAGTAATTGGAAATCTTACAGTAATTTATTTATGGATCTAAATCACTTTTGAAATTCATTTGCTCATTTTAGCAAATTCTAGGAAGTCTGCAAAATCACAAGTTCCTTCATTAGCAGAACTAATTTCATGCATTACTTCCACTGTTCAGAAATCACTTTTGATTTTGCAGTTTCTAGCTCTTTTCCACATCATATAAGGTTTGTTGAATTCTGTTGATGATACATTGAAAATAAATTGCCATTAACCAGATTACCGCAATATGGAAAATTCTCGTGTTTTTATTTTCCTATGGAAAATTTTCTGTTCTACATCACTGATGTGGCTAATTTGAATTGGGTAATTTGCATCATAAATTTTCCAGTGCAATCTGAAAATTTCCTTATGTAACTTATCTTGAATAATTTGCAAGATGTAATTTTCCAAAATATTTCCATGTTCAGTGTTTTATAGAAAATATGCATCGTTGCAATGCAAATGTGTTGGGGACAATTCTTTATACTGTAATATTTTATCTTTGATGCAGAATCTTAACAGTTTACTGCCTAACCCTTCTGGGCTCCTAGAAATTTGGCACTGACGCCTAGAAACCTGAGGTATTGATAAGCCCCTTAACGCGCACACACCTCCCTTCTGTTTTTTTACTTGTAATTTCTTTGTTATTTAGTAACAAAAACATATTTTGGTATTTTGCTTTTTTCATAATTGCTTTCAGGATGATAATATTTCAGTATAGTAAGTAACTATTAGATACTATTAAATGAATCATGAATATAGGTATATTACTATTAGATACTTTATACCTGTATTTGTGATTAATTTAAATTTAGATTAATTTCTCAGTGTTTACAACCTAATGAAAAAAATATTCATTATGAAATTATCACTAATTGTGAAATGCTATTAGTATATAGTTTCATATAAAACTTCATAATATCCTCTCAAACCAAATTATAACTGAATAGTGGTTCCAGTTGTAGCATTCTCTATCCTGTAGGCAGACTATTTGTGAATAGCTGTAGGCTATTTAATTTGTATATTATTTTGCTGAATCTAAGTCACTGGACCCCTTAAAAAGAAAATGAATCTATCATTTTTTTTAAATTCCAAATTTATAAATTTATATATCAAATCTATAGGCTATCCAATTCATAATGACTCTGAACACTATATGTTAAGAATACATTCAACAGAATAAGATGAAAGAGAAGGTGGACCAATACACCCAACACTTTTTAACAGTACAGGTAAGTCTATAAAGATTCTCAGTCGCCCAGGTCATGGTTGTCCCAAAGATGCTTTTTTCAGGAGGCAACTGGATTTTCTTGTTTTTTCTTTTGAAGACATTTCGCTTCTTATCCAAGAAGCTTCTTCAGCTTTGACAGGACAGTGGCAGGACAATCCTTCCATTCCCCACTGTCCAGTTGAAGAAGCTTCTTGAAGTGCCATTGCCTCCTGAAAAAAGCATTTTGGGATAACAATATAGATAGTCCTCAACTTAAGATCACAATTGAGCCCAATTGTTACGTGAGATAGTTACTAAGTGAGTTTTCTCCACTTTATGACCTTTCTTGCCACAGTTGTTAAGAGAATCACTGTAATTGTTAAGTTAGTAACAAAGTTACTAAAGAGAAAGAGAAAAAAGGAAAGTTTTACCTCCTTCTGAATGTGAAAGGCAGGGGTGGGATTCAACTGGTGTTACGAACAGTTCGGTGACTACATTTTGTGTGTGTTATTTCTAAAATATTAAAAGTGTCCCCCCCCCAAGAAACAATACTTATAATATATCCTTGAAAATGTCTGTTGATCTGACATGAAGAAGAGCCCCACAATTTTTTAATGTTACTATTTGTAGAAGTTAATGTTACTATTTAAGGAAATTCCCTAATGGTGAGAGCAATCGATAAATGGAACAACTTGCCTTCAGATGTTGTGTGTATTCCATTACTGGAGGCTTTTAAGAAGGCTGGACTGAACAGCCATTTCTCTGAATTAGTATAGAGTCTCCTACTCACACAGGGGTTGGACTAGAAGACCAACAAGGTCCCTTCCAACTCTTATTATTTATGTTTATATGGAAAATAAAGAAATGTCGAATGCAGCAAGAAGTAGAATGAGTTCAGATAAGTTAAAGATGTTGCTTGCACATACTAAAAACTATGTCTGGCAGATGGATTAGCAGCTTGTAAACTTGCCTCCAGAAGTTGTGGGTGCTTCAATACATCGAGGTTTTTAAGAAGAGATTGTTCAATCATTTGTCTGAAATGGCATAGGTCTCCTGCTTGAGCAGGCTGTTGACCTCCAAAGTCTCTTCCAGTCCCTGATAGGAGACTGAATTAGAAGTTTGGCACAAAAAAGTAAATTATCTGAATGAAATGAATAACATTGTCAAGGTACTTTTAAAATTTTCTGTCTTCTAGCAATGAAACTTAGTATTTGTTCCAGGACTTGCTTGATGATGTTTCTAATCAACCTGGGCTTCTATTATCGAGTGTATGTTAGGGCTACAGTTCTCAAAAGTTCCCATTGGCATTGCCATTGCATGCCGTTTGGAAATTCTGAGTTGTAGTTTCAGTGCAGCTGGAGGTTATCCAGTTTTGGGGAAGGCTGTGTTATGAGTTAAGCTTAGATAAAGTTTAAACCATATTCCTGTCCCTATGTCATATCATCCTAAAGTTCTGGGTTTCCTAATCTATTGGAACTTCCAAATTACTTCCAAAACTGCTATATCCATTCTTGCTGCAATGAAAACCAAATTGTATTTTTTTCAAAGCTCTGAGGATTTTTTTTTCTTTGAGCTCCATATTTCCTTAATGTTAAGCAAACATGATAGTTGCATGAATCCATTCGAATGGGCGTTTTTGCTGGAAACTGGCAGAAAAATTTGAATTGTAGTCATGTAACTACAGAATGTTACTGTCAGTTAGAAAGTTGCCTGACATGTGGTCATTTGGTTACAAGAGGGGCGCATGACCACTTCTGACACTTGGGGGAATGCTGTATGAGCCATAAAGCATCTATTTGATGCCCATAATCTGTATAGTCATTAAATGACTGGTTGTGAAACGCTTCTGTAAAATACAACTGCTTCCGACATGAGCAAGAAAAGAACAAAGAACAACATCATTTTAAAAAAAACCCAACCCTCACCTGTTTTTGGAAATGGTTCAAGAAGGAACGCACACACGAGGGAGGGAGGGATGAGAAAGAAAGATGAGAAACAGGGGGAGAAAAAAAGAGATGAGAGAGAAACAGGGGGAAAGGGAGAAAGATGAGAGAAAGAGACAGAAAGAGATGAGAGAGAGAGAGAGGAGAAAGAGAGGGAGACGAGGGAGAGGGAGAAAGAAAGGAGAGGGGGAGAGAAAGAAGAAAGGGATGGACAGAGGGAGAAAGATAAGGGGGGAGATGGAGAAAGATGAAAGAGAGAAAGGGAGAGAGAAGGAGAAAGATGAGAGAGGTGAGAGGGAGGGAGATGAGAGGGAAGGAGAGAGATGAGCGAAGAGAAAGAGGGAGAAAGGAGGGAGAGGGAGACACACACAGAGAGAGAGAGCTGTTTCCCAAAGAAAAGAAAATACCGGGAGCCACCAGAAGGCATGGCTGGGGAGTCATGTGACTGATTGGGAGTGAGTGATGTGTTGGCCATGCCCACCCAGGTTTTGTGGCTCCTGGTGTTTTCTGTGGGAAAATAGGTTCAAATGGCTCTGAGTGTTTTAAGATTGCAGACTCCTGGGCGAGGAGGAAATTGTACAACAGCATTGCAAAGCAGTCTTTAGGCCTCAAAATCCCCTCTCACGCAGTCAACATTTGATACATTTTATTAAGCTGTGTCCCTTTCAGTTTATCGTCGCCAGTCTGGGATTTTCTATGTATTGTACTTCATCAGCTATAATCTGCAGTCAGTACAATGGAAGATCATGTTACTTGGGACCTGAGCTGTGGTCCCATACATCCGATGATTTAGAGCTTTAAATCCTAGTAGTAATGAGACTGGAAAATGTGAGATGTTTCTGTGGCACATGGTTTTTGCACATCAGTCTTTCCTTCTTTCAAAGTAGTCTTTGATTCTGAAAAGCCCTGTGCCTTTAGTGGCACAGCACATATCTTTACCACCTTCTCTATAATATGTGGTGAGGATAGAATTGTGAAACCCACTTGGTTGTAGTTCCTCAGTAGGTGAGCATGATAGACTGTTGCAGACATTTCTTTACCTCCAGTACTCTTTGTAATAGAGAAAACACTCTATGTGTTTTCACACATAATCCATAAAACTGAGGTATTTTCAGAATTTCCAGGACATGGCTAGCTTTTTGTCTTTGATTAAAAGCCCTCTCCATAAGCAATTAAGATTGGGTTGAGGGGGCTTACCTGGGATTGTGTAAACAGGCTACTGAAGTGATTAAAGTGCTTGCCTGGGAATTTATAAATGGGCTACTGAAGCATGTCGTCCCTTTCTTCATATATTGTCTTGGGTAATGTATGTCACAACCTTGGTAAGGATCAACACTGAAGTGAGGCAGGTTAGAATTTCCTGGTATTTGTTTTATATTGTGCGTCATGGAATACTCTTGCCTTGTGAAAATGTGAGCTGAATTGTTCTTGGCTTTCAGCTTCCTCCTGACATGACTGCTTTTCATATATGCTTTTTGCAAACAGAGCATTTAACGAAGCCCTCAATTCTCATATCGTGACACTAAACCTTCCATAAGCAGGGTATGAAAGGTAACATTTTTTTAAATCAGTGCATTAAGCACAATCATTGGAAAGCAGAATTGATTCTAAATCTGCATACAAGGAGAATTAGTGCAGTGTATCATCTGCAGAAGGCTATATGTGTCAGGTAATATGAAAGTTGCCTCTTTCATACATGCATTCCTTAAAAATTTATGAATAAGCCTAGATACTTTCTACCTTGTCTTTTAGGTTTTCCATTTGAATCCAAGCCACACATTTATGGCGATTCTGAGCATCAGGGCAGATTTCTGCCGGGCCCAGCACAGCACCCTGGCTGAGAAGTGAGCTGGAGGCTGGGGTCCCTCGTGGGCTAACTCAACCTGGCATTGAAGACTCCAGACCCCGAGAATAACCCTCAAATATATGGGGTTATCTTCTGCACATTGGAAACCTCTTCCTCTTAGTGACACTAGAGAAGCAAAGCCTGGCTGAACTCCCTTGGAGAGAAGATTTGTCCTTACAATTTTCTTTGTGCCTCACCAGTGCCTAAATGCAATCAAGGCTGCCTATTTTTTGCATGTAGTAGAAACCTGCAAAATCTGAAGGAGTGCCACCTGCAGTGATTGAGGCTGGAAGCTGAATTTCAGCAGATGCTCAAGAAAACCAGTATTTCTTAAAGTGAAAAATCATTCTGAAGAACAAAACCAAGGAAATAAGGAAAGCTCTCACCTATTCCCCACTTTAGTGGTCTTTGATGTTTTCTGCTGTGAAACATTGCACAATTTGATTTTTAATTTTTTGTTAGCTCTCATACACTTTTGTCCCTTTGCCATAATGAACCGTCCTGCTCCAGTGGAGATTACTTATGAGACTATGCGCTTCCTGATTACCCACAACCCAACCAATGCAACCCTCACCAAATTCACAGAGGTAAGAGGGTTATCCATCTATGATGTATAAAGTTTGAAGCATTAGTAAAAGTATTGAGAGATGGAGAAATGGAAAGGAGGAAGAAAAAAGCATATCAAAAGAAGAAAAAAGTAATTTTATGTAGCCCATTCATAAACATTCCCTTGCTGTTTGTTCATAGATTATCAAGAAAGAATTCGTTATTTTAAAAGTACAGCCCCCATGAGTTCCTTACCAAAAAAAAAGCAGATAATTTGGAGCAGATAATAGCTATGATACACATAGCGATAACAAGAGTTCCTGTCATTGCAGTGCCCCCACAGTTACATGAACAAAATTCAGGCCCACCCACTTTTACAATCGCTACTACCACCCCCTTTGCTGACTTTCATTGTCTTCCCCTGCCTCCCCTCTGCTGGGGTATGCATCTTGGCCATGCACTGGTGGGTGATAATATAGGAGGAGGGTGTGTGCACTGCATTACATTCCACTACTGTCTGGCTCCTGTTTTCTGGCAAGAAAATTCCCAGCTGGTAGTGCCAGCTGGGTGCAGGAGCATTTGGTGGCAGCAATTAAATAGATGGCCGAAAGGGCAGACATAGATAGATGGAGGTACATTGAAGTAGAGGCAGTCCCTTTCTTCTAATAATGCTTGCATCTCATTGAGTCCTCACTTAATCATGTGAGATTCACTCAGCAGCAACTGGGATTGCTGGAACCACCATTGCTAATCAGAGTAGTCAAATGAGGTTTTTGGTTAATGACTGTGTCACTTCATGATGAACTTGCCAGTCCCAATTTAGATAGCTAAGTGAGGAGGGGTTGCACTTCACCAAATCTAGGTTAGTCACTTTAACTATTCAGTGGTAAAAATAAATGTCAAGTCTATTTCAGTTTTTAAAATAAAGGAACTGTATCATTTCTTTGACTTACTTTGAAGAGACCATTATTGATCCTCCATAATTTGTCAGCGATTGACAGCTTATATAATAGAGGAATACAATGAAAATACAAAGAAGGTTTTTCCCCTGTGTTTGGTGTGTTTAACACCTAAATACAGTCTCACTTTGCAAAACTGACTAATATGTCTTCCTGTTTTCTCCCATAGCCTTTATGTCAGATACTGCTCAGGATCCACAAAATTCTCTGAACTGGTAGACAAATTTGCAGATTAAAAATGTGTGATGGACATTTCATAAGATGGTTGCAAAATGTTAGAATGCACACATTACTAGGCAGCATTGACCCACTGCCATTTTATTGTTCTAAAAATGCTTTGAGCAACTTTAGTGTTCGTTAAATTCCATAGTTCTACTTCTGCCTTAGGCACAAAAGCCAGCTGGATGACTTTGAGCCTACCAGTTTCTCAACCTTAAAAAACCACTTCTGAAAATGTTGCCAAGAAAGTTGCATAGATTTGTGTCATCACCAGTAATCGGGATTGAATTGATTGATACCTCCCCAAGAATCCCTTTTTGCTAATGGAGTCAAGAGGCTTTGTTGGGAATGCAGAACAAGCTTGAGCTGAATGTCTTGCATTGCAGTATGCTAATTTCTTTTTTTTTAATGATAAGATTTGCAATTAAAATGAAATGATTTGCTTACTCTAACAATTATTGCCATCAGAAAACAAGGCAGTATTTCAGACAAGTAAAGTTTGATGGCTGTTCAAACAAGGCAACCACACATTTCCATGTAAATGAGATTCGTAGAGCTGGTGGTAGTAGGTTAGTTTTTTTCTTCCTCATTTGTTAACATTTGTTACCTTTCTTCTGATTAAAAAAAAGTCATTCTTAACTATTCTTTTAGGCTGTTGATAAAGCTTGCTTGTCTGTTTCCTTCTCTATAAATATAAACAATGTTAAAGCAAAGTAGTTGTCTTGATAAAGTCACTGTAACCTGTGGGCTTCTGTTAAGAGAATTTGATGTTTCACTGTTACTTATTTGAACAATTTTTGTCATCTGTTAAGAGTTTACTCCAAATGAAAAGCTGATGCCCTTGCTTCTGTGTATATGTCCTCTAAAATACAATTATCTAAAAACCAGTTTCTCCACTTTAGTCCCTAGTTTAGTGCAGATACCTGTAGGATTATTTTTACCCTGACCAGAAAGCAGAAAATTATATTTCTTAAAGTGGTTTGTTAGTTATTAGGATGGTCTTGTCAATGAATTGATCTAATTCCCCTTTAAAATAGTCCATTATTTTTCACAATAGTTACAAGAGCAGCCACATTTCAGCACATACAACCAATTCCTAGCAGGGTAGAATCTCAGAAAAATATCCTGGAGCAATTAAGGGACCATCCCCACCCTTGAGTTTGTTTCTTCTCAAAAACTTTTGAAAAACAGAAAAGAATCTAAACTACTTAAGATGCAAAAGAAATTAGTCTCTGTATGGAAATGTTTAGACCAAAAATTATATGGGAATAATTATATGGAGCAAAATTTGTATTCCACGTTACTTTCTCCCCAGCTTGGTAGTACATCTTAGTGTTTTACTGAAGGATGAATTCCAGAATAATCTGATTTTTTCCCCTATTTTTAGAGTTTACTTGACTGTTTCTCTTAATAGGCAAAAATGAAGGGATACCACATTCCTGAGATTCAACAGCCTGTTGCTGCATTTGTAGTAAAACTAGAAACTTTTAGAGTGGTGCTTAAAAAAATGTGAATCCTTTTAAATTTTCAATATTTTATCATATATATGACCTTAAATATTACCTATTCTCCAGGCAAATTAAATAAGTTCAAAATATTATATCTGATTAGAATCAGGTGTTTCAATCAAAGGAATTATTCTTTCCCCTTTAAAAGAATTTACATTCCTGGGGGTTCCAATATTTTGCCATATGCAAACACATAGTTTTGGATTATTTTCCTCAATAATAAATGCATGGACAAAGTTTTTACTCACTTGTTTAATTTGGATCACTAGTTTTAGGACTTGTATGGGGAATCAATCACATGATGATATAGTCCTCAACTGTGACCAGAGGTGGGATTCTACCGGTTTGGACCAGTTCTATAGAACCAGCTGTTACAATTCTGCACAGTTCGGAGAACCGGCAAATCATGGCCCTGGCTGTCCCCTCCCTCTCCTCCTGCCCCTTCCCTCCCCATCCAGTCAGCCCTTACCATGCATGCGGAACATTGTGTGCATGCCTGACATTGGTGATTGCATTCTCCCCTGCCCAGTCACTCCTTAAGGTATTTCTTTTTTCCCCCCTCCCGATGATCAGCTGTTCCAACGATCAGCTGTGCTGGGATCCGGCTCACTGTCTTTGCCCAGGAGGCAAAAAGGGGTGCGTGTGTGTGTGTGTGTGTGTGCTGTGCCCCCCCCCCCCCCGCACCCCCTTTTTTTTCCTTCTTGGGCCTCAGGGAAGCCTTTTGGGAGCAAAACCGCACCCCTGGGAGGCTTCCCTGAGGCTCAGGAGGTCAAAAAATGGAGTGGGGGGGGGGCTGTGCACCACTTACCCCCCCACACACACTCCGTTTTTTGCCTTTCTGAGCCTCAGGGAAGCCTTCTGGGAACAAAAACTCCCCTTCCCCAGGAGGCTTCCCTGAGTCCCAGAAGGCAAAAAAATAAAATAAAAGAAAAATAAAATGCAAAAAAAGAAAAGGAAGCTATGCCCACCCCGTCACATGGCTATGCCCATTTAGCCACGCCCACATAACTGGTTGTTTAAAAATTTGAATCCCACCCCTGACTGTGACTGAAGTTGCAACAGATCTACCGAGGGAGGAGGGGTTACTTACAACTTTGGATTGCAAGTTACCATGATCGCCTTTCCCTTCCCACATCATGTGATTCCATTTTGAATGCTTAGCCACTGGACTGCATTTATAATTGCTTGCAGGGTCCTGTGGTCACATGACTGCATTTTACAACGGTCTTGTCCAAATCCAGTACTTAAGGTATTTTCAATTGTTCACAAAACCATGCCCACAAACGACTGCTTGTGGCTGCTTTATGACCGCGGTGCTTACTTACAACTGCTTACAAAAATAATGTCAGTGTAAGGACTAGCCTCTCCCCCCACTTCAAAATATAAGTATGAACTCAAAAGTTTGAACTTTTGTATTTCAAAACGAATCTTTTTATTGAAGAGGGCTAAAGCATGTCAAAATTCAAAGCAGGGTCTGGGGTCCCTCAGGGCATACAACTAAGATAAAGAGAGGTGTGACGATGTTATTATCCCAGCGGCTCTGAGAAAGCAGATAGGGAAAGGTTCCCAGGAGTTATCTTCCAGTGCTGCAATCCACATGGCCCCTTCTCCTCTTACATCCCTCAAAGAGGTGAGATTTTTCCAGGCATCTGGGGCACCAGGCAATGGTTATAAATTGTGTAAAAGGTTATATAAAGTCAATGTAAGAAATAAGATATTTAGGACACATGGTGAGGAAAAGAATTAAATATATCAAATCCAACCCACCCTTTTCTTCCATCGAAGAATGGCAGATATACGGATCTGACAGTTGACTTTACCTGCTTTATGAGGTCATAAGTTTTGACCATGATCTGCAGGCTCCATTTCAGTTGTAACTTGAGAACTACCTGGATTTATGCAGAAATATTGAAAATTCCAAAGGTTCACAGTTTTTAAATACTGCTGTATAATATTACTCTTTTTATGCATTGTTGACAGAGGCATCAGGACAGCCATCTTAGCTTGCAGCAAAATAGGTTTTGATAGGTTGCTGTAAGATAACAGTTATTAATAAAGCTGCATGTCTCCAGAAGTGACACTTTTTGCCCCTTAACTGTGAGAAATAAATCGGACATGTTTCCTGTTTGTTCACAAAAGGAGCTGAAGAAATACGGCGTGACTACCTTGGTGCGAGTTTGTGATGCTACCTATGATAAAGCACCTGTTGAAAAAGAAGGAATACAAGTTCTGGTGAGTATTTTTCAATCTTTGGGAAATACAATCATAAACAGAATGGGACTGATAATATGGCAATCTTTCCATGTCATTGCTAAACGTCTTTTATAATGCTGTGGAATGTTCCTATATCTGTGTAAAATTGGTTTGGAATCTGGTCTGTAAAGCAGCTTGCATTTTTCTCCTTATAGGTCTATGACCAGTCAAGGTTTTGACAGTTACTCGTTTAGAGGAAGAAGCATTAGTAGTATCCTGTTTACATCAGAACAGACAAAAGATTTCAAATTGATCGGTTCAGCAGATATACAGAACTAAGTTCTTAGATAGAGAAGTCACAGAGGAAATAGTCCCAGGTGGTTAACTGCGTGTTTTCTGAGGGAGCCATGATTATGATATGAATAAAGTATCCTAGCATGTTGCTTTTTAGTATATTTTGATGTAAGTTGCAAACCAGTCCAAAGGTATTGATGAGAAAGTCAGATATTAAAGCAGAATATAATTTGTTTAACTGGCTGCTGACTGTCAAAGCAAACTATGGCTTAGTAAAGGAATATAGAGGATGACCACAACAGGGGGAAGATCCATTTTTTAGATAATGGGCAGATAAATATCACAAAGTCCAAAAATTTTTTGGAGGGGAGGGGGAAGAGATCTGAAGGCATCTCAAGACACACCCTGAATTCATATGAAGATAAAGAGTAGGAGAAGCTCATTCAGTCCTGTTAATATTCAGAAAATGGTACCTGTTCAGATATGTTACCTTAGTCAGTTTTAATAAGAGTAGTTTTACATACAAAGTTTCTTGGTTTACCTTGTAGAGCTTTATCACAGTCACAGCTGCCATGTCAGGATATCTGATTATAAACTATCCTGGTTATCTCTTAGTAATATTATGCGGATGAGAAACTGAGTCACCATTGTGCCATCTGAGAAGAGTGAGGGGTGGGTTCTTAGTCTGATGGTTGCTCATAATCAGTAAATGCCTGGGTGAGTGATAAATGCTGATGCTCGAAAGTAGCAGAGAGATCCAGCAAGATGCAGAGAAGGATGACTAAGCCTTCCCTCATGCATTTGTAGAGTTCCAGAACCTTGGATTATTCTTAAACATTGGTGTGGTTGTTTAATCTCTCTCGCACAAACAAATGTAAACTGGTAGTACAGAAATTATAAAACATAATAAATAAGCAAAATAGTATTTTATCAACAACAAATTGAAGCAAAATTCATTTCAACCGATCAGTATCTCTCTGTGTGTAAAAAGGAAAATATAAAAATCTCAATTCTTCTAATATGGAGAAGGATTCCCAGAATCTCTCTTCTCCCTTTGTCAGAGTGATTTCTTTGCACAGCATGAGACTCCAGAATTCTGACTAAGGATTTGATGGGATCATTCATATCCCAGACTGCAAGCAGTCTGAAGGGATGCTGCATGGCATCCTCTGTGTATACAAGTAGTCCTCAGATAATGTCTGTTGAATGTCCATTGCTACGTAATGCGGTTGAGAAGTGTGACAATCATGTGATCGCATTGCTTAGCAGCAGCAACCTTGTTGCCATTATTAGCTAAATCCAACACAGTCATTAGGAGAGAAACAGGTAATCCTTGCTTAACATCCAGCCATTTAATAACCATTTGAATTATGGCCTGTGAAGCACTTCTGATTTGTTGCAAAATGCCCCCCCCCCCCACAGTAATGTGATTACTGTCTTGCTTAACCACAGCTTCACACAGTGATTGAAATTCTGTCCCAATTGTGGTTATAAATTGAGGTACTAATACTAAAGTCATTCCCAGCTTGTTCTCTCCCAGCTCCAAGACCCAGTAAGGTAAGGGACCGCTTTCTTTTGAACTCCCCCCAGCTGTGCCCTCTTTCCTACCTGCCTATATTCTGTTGCCAGCTGTACTGCACTCATCAGTACATACTACTACAGGGCCTTTCCCATTGCCTTCTTTTGCACTGGTGTAGCCAGGCAGGGCTTGCTTTCATGTGCTGAGGTTATTTTGCATAAGAAGGCCCTAAATGGGACATGAATGGAGGCCCTGGACAGGTCATGAGAAGCCCTGGCTGCACCAGCATGAAAGATGGTGGTGCAAAGAAGACCCGAACTATACAATAGTAGAGCATGATGTGAGCAGGGCTGGGTGGCAGGAACAGCAGTGGGTGGTAGCAGGTCGGTGGATGGCCAAAAGGTAGCTGTAAATGTGAGTGGCCCTGAATTTTGTTCCTTTGGCATTGGAACAATGGAACAATTTTGTTCCTTTGGCATTGCATTGGCCAGAACTTCAAGGGCTGGTCTTTTAGTCCCTTCATACAGGGCTGCTTGAATGGACGCTAAGCAAGGATTATCTGTAATTAAATTGAGCCAAGGAAGCGATGTATTTTTAAAAAAAACTTGCCAAAATTCCTGGTTTCTTGCTGTTTTAGAAACAAGAATCTTAAAAATAAACTGATTTCTGAGAGTTGCTTTATAAAAAAAAGAGAACAGCAAATCATAGAAAAACAATGGGAAACCAGTTGAAAAAAATACTTAAGAAACTCTGGTGAGGAAATTCACTGCTTTGGTTAACTCCTCCCTCTGGCAAGAGGGACAAAATGGGAATAATTGAGCTGCAGGACCCTTATTTCATTTCCTATTTATGTTTAAATTTCTTATAGTGTCGATTAGATATCGAATGTTAAGATTTCTGAATGCATGTTAAAAGTAAAAACAAGCCCTATATTTCAATAAATGCAACTTTCTAAGGTAAAGTATGTATAGCTGTAATAACTTAAATGCAATAAAAATTCAGGGAGTCAACTTCTCAAATTGTATTTTTGTTTTATTTAAAATGAACCTAAAAGTTAATAAAAGATTTTGGATAACTTCGACAAATCTAAATTTAGATCAATTCTGAGATCAAAGGTAAGATTTCTTGGGAAAGCATAAATAAAAAAGTATTGGGACTTGGATCCTGCCTTGGCTTCAAAATTTTCAAATAAGAAAATATTACTTTTATAAATATCACTACAATTATTAACAACAATATTTGGGATAATTTATAAGGAAAAAGGGTTTCTTGACTAGAAATTATGAAAATAATGAAAAAGAACAACAAATTACTACAAGATCTTGGAATTCCTGTGCCTGTTCAGAAAATCATATTTAACAAATGCTTTAAGATGGGAGGATTAAATAAGACATCTTTAAAAAAAATTAGTACTGATTTTTCTGAATGAAAATTCAGGGCCCTCTGGTCTTAATAGCTCTTCTCATTTATTCAAGGCCAAAGCAAAGTCTTTGTAAAGGTGAAAATAAAGACATTTTCAAGAAGCTCAACTCAGTAGGCTTCTTGTCAGCATTACCAAAGTGAGCGCGGCTCTTGCTTTCTCCCAAGATTATTTTTGGATCTTCCATATTTCTAGGAATTCCCAGCCTTGGAATTCCTAGAAGTTGCCCATCCCAAATTCTTTTTAGAGCTGACTCTGCTTTGATTTCTGCCTTAGTTAAAGTGGACTAGGAACACACCATCTTTGAGCCTAACTTCAGTACACATGTCTTAGATGCTTAATGTCAGCATTAAATATCAGGACATCAGAAGAGTTTTTAATATTAAAAAAATATGTCTCATTTAACTTTCCAGCTCGTAATAACTATTAAACAATTACAGCCTGCTATGTTCAACTTTTCATACAGATAAGCTCTGGTTCACTTCTTTTACTAGAAGTGAGCCAAATAAAAAGTAACACAAGACTTCTCAGTGAAACAACCTTTCCCCAACTAAAAATCATAAGTGTTTGGGAATTATTTTATCATTGTGGAACAAATTACTGTTTATAATTTAATTCTGCTTTCCAGTCTTGAAGATGTTTTGATTGCTGCTCACATAATAGGATTTTTTAAAGAAGTGGTCACACTTACTGTGTCCAAAAGAAAAGGTATTACAACTTTCCCCCAAAAAAGTAAGGAGTTTCTGGATCAATGATTTTTTTAGTTTTCTCAGTCATAAAGTACACATAATTTATTTTCAGAGTATTTATAGCTTTTTGTACAGTAGTCTAAAAGTATGGATGAAACATTTATTATTAGATGACAACAAACTTTTATAGTTTGTTTCCATAGTTATATATCCAAATGCATGGCAGAAGAATTATGCTTGGATTGATGCTAAATGCCATATTTCATTTTCTGGGATTTTGTTTTCTGGAACCAAGCCAGAGTATAGTTCAAGTGTAGATGAATTTTTTTGGATTAAATAAAGCAAACCAAATAATTGTCAGCATGGTGACTAAATATGAACCTAAAGGATCATCGAAACCAGATAGAAATGCTGAAAGCTCTGTTGAAATAATCATAAGGAAAATTTGCTTTTTGTTGTATCTAAAAAAGTATATTTTTGATTAATAGTAATGCAACTTACAAATAAGTTAAAATAATATGTTTAATATGTACATTTAGCAAGTGCATTGTGGAACTCTTGTTTGTGCTTATGGTGGTGATGAAAAAGTAACTTTCCGACCAATCCGTGCTTATACAACTTTCATAGTTCTGTAAAGCAAAGCACAACTGGAGTAAGATCATAAGCAGAGTCACAGTTTCACTTAGCAACAGCTTTGATCAACAAGGTAGTTGGTCCCATTTATGATAGTTAAATGAAGATTGTGCTATAGAAAAAGTATATTCAATACTGTCAGAAGCCTAATTTCTTAATTTCAATTAGCATGCATTAAGTTAGCTACAGACTGAACTTTTATAATATAAACCTTCCTTAGAAATGTTATGCAAACAGTAAAATATATGATGTATTCCCATTTTAGATGAGATTAATACAGCTGATGACCTCTCTTGTATTATTGATCTTCTAGTAAAGCACACACTTGTTTTTGTTCCTTTGATCAGCTCTTGGATTTTTCATTAGATTCTATGGGTCTTTCTCTATAAAGCAAAATTTTAGTCAATGCTTGGGTTAGTTATAAAATTGTTTGACCAGATTTATCTCACTATTTCATAGGTAAGAGCTATTCAACTTCAATCATAAATAGTATGATGTGGCTGATCTACTTAACGGCATTCTTCTTGAGGGCAGCATGCTTATGATTGCCTTCCAGTAGGGGGAAATATCTAGCTTTCAAAAAATCCCCCCCCCCCCAAGAAAGAAAAAAATCTCCAATAAGGATAAAATTTGGAGAACCAGAAGGAGACAGTTATGCATCAAAAAGTGGAGCTAATTCAAATTAGAATCAGGTTTTAACTTTTTATTATGGATTGACCCATGTTGCATTCTTTATTTCCTTAGTCTACGGAATCCATGAGATCTCCCCCCTCGCCCCAGATTTCTTCTGTTGTATTCAGTTCACAGTTTATTTTAGGTTGTTTATTTACAGAGTAAATAATTTGTATCTTGTTCTGAAACAGACATTCTTATTATGACCACCTTCTAAGGCACCCAGCATCCAGACAAAATGCCACCTTTGGTTAAGTTTCCACCAATTTTTCTTCTAATTTCCTTATAATTGTTCACTTAATCGCTTTCTGGGTGACCAGTCACCTCTTTGCACCATTACTTTAATTTTACTACATTTTACAAGCTCACTAAATGAAAGAACACAAAAAGACCCAACCAACTTAATAGCAATTACATAACACACTGACAAATGTCCTCTCAGCTTCAATACATGACATCACTAAAGGAATCCTAATGTGATCTGATTGGCTCATTGCCAAAACAAGATGACACCTGATTGGCTCTCTAAACATTCATGCTCATTGGCTACAATCAGATGAAGGAAATCTATCTGGGATCAACCTAAGCAAGTTGTGCTTCCTTTTTCTGATTATTTGGCTATAACTTCACAGAATACAGATAACTGAACAAACTTCATTGCATGACATTCTTGATTAAATTATCTTTCCACTGATATATAGTTTTATGGTACCACTCAAAACAAAAGTGTTATTAGCCATTAAACCTCAAAAATATACTTTTCCCAAAAGGTTTCCACAATTTTGGCCACCAATGTATATTGCACTAATAATTACATCTGAAAGGCTGTTACATGGAAGAGGAGGTCAATTTATTTGTCAAAGCACCTGAGGGGAGGACAAGAAACAATGGATGGAAAGCTTGTCAGAGGAAAATCCAATCTGGAACTAAGAAGAAATATCCTGATAGTGGGAACAATACATCGGTGGAATGCATCAGCTTATCTCCCAAAGTTGTGGGTGCTCTTATCACTGAAGGTTTTCATGAAAAAAAAAATTGTCTAGAATAGTATAGGAACTCCTGCCCTGGGCAGAGTTGGTCTGAAAGACCTCCGTGGTTCTCCCAGGCCTATGGTTCACTGCTAAGAGAATTTTGATTTTCACATTCTCTCTTCCCCTCTCCTCCTGGTTGGTTCATTTATTTGGTCCTAAAAGAGACTTCACATATCTTACCATTTTTCAGGAATAGAGCTGAATAGTTTCCAGGTTGAGGTGGAGGATGAAATGTATCCAGTGAATTCTAGAGTACTTGTCGGCCAGGGAAAGATTTCTAGGAGAAAACCAACACATGACCTTGGCCTTGCTGCTACCTCCCACTTTCTTACTGGGTAATTTAAAGCAATTTTAAAATTACAGTTCAAAGATACCCTTGTAATATTGGAGATTTGTTTGAGAATAAGATGGGTCCAAGGTGCTTGTAGAACAATTCACTGACCTTGCCTTGGCAAATTACATTTAATTCCACTGACCTCTGTTATAATGTTGGTAAACAACAAGACCTCATAAGGATGTCATTCCATAAAGGAAAAGAGAAGGGGATGGTCATGGGATTTTATTGAGATTAATCTGTGGCAGTTGTTGAAACATCACAAGTTCATGTGTTGTCTTCCAAGAATAGCCTGTGCTTGAAAAGCAGGCATGATTAAAGATAACAAAATTCTTTTCTAAGAATGGTTTCATTAGAAGGTGCCATAGAGAAGTAACTGTGTCTGGAACACAACATAATTTGACTCTGGTGGTTGTAGATGAGTTGAGTATGTTTGTAAATTATATTTAGCAAGCTTTGAGCAGTATGTGAGCCTAATTATTTGCCTGAAAGATAGGAACCAATTTGCAGGTTTGTATTCATATATACATTGTGTCCCTGAAGAGCTAAATGTCAGCCTTCAAGATTTTCTTCCTTTGCTTTGCATCTTTTGGCTGTCATAAGTAATGGGGGAAGAGGGGGGACATGGTTATGGGAAGCGAGCTGGAGGTGTTACAAAACAGAACTGTATTAAGTTGGGGGGGGGGGAGATTCTTGCTCAGGCTTCTATGCTATGCGCAGCCATAACTCTTTATCAAAATATGTCAAGGTCAACGGATAGAGGCCTCATCACCACCTGGAGATGCCCACATGATGATATACACAACTTTTAATTGGATGAGCCAATTGAACTATTGGGGGTGGGAACATTGCCATCACTTTGTATATGTGATTTTCGCGCTCATTTTCTCAGATTCAGAATTCTTTTGTTGATACCATTTGATTTCCAGTAAAAGACATCTTTTCGCTAATTAATGGAGTCTAAGTATTTCTTTCTTGGATTTTGAATGGAGCACCATCTGACATTAATGTGCAACAGGAATAAATGTGTTGGTCTAGCTTAGAGGTCCCCAAACTTGGCAACTTTTAAGACTTATAACTTCAACTCCCAGAATTCTCCAGCTGCCTGGAGAATACTGGGAGTTGAAGTCCACAAGTCTTAAAAGTTGCCAAGTTTGGGGACCCCTGGTCTGGCTTCTCCTCTTTCCTGGAAGCTCCTTTCATATCTTTGGAGCAGATTTCTGTCTAACCTATTTCTTTGGGGCTGTGGGGAAAATGGGGAGAGGGAACACCCATATATGGTTCTTTGAGTTCCTGAAATAAAGACAGGATATAAATCTAACAAACAAATATGTTTAAAAACTGTTCATCCTGACTTAGAATCTGTTCCCTAACATGTAAAATGGAATAATAACTGCCAGTTCATGGCTTTTTGGGAAGAAAAACAAACATGAAACAAATTTAGCAAGTTATAAATATATTCCTAGTAGCAATGAATGCAGCTCTTGTCCTTTTGGTCTCCTTCAGAATTGAAGGGTGCACTTTATGAGTCTTGCAACTTAGTCAACTTCCATTGCTGCTCAAAAGACATCTCAATTCCTGTCTCATGACAATAACAGCAGTGGCAGCTTCAATTTCAGAAGCTCCGCCCTGTACCTCTTTTCATGGGTGGGAAGTCCCTTTGGATGCATGGCATCCATTCTGATAAGGCACTGCAGGGAAGGTCTTTCATCGCTGTTAACTTGAGAAATAAAAGGGCTTTTGAGTTCTAAACAGATGTTGATTCATTGAGGTGCATGAATTAACTTCCAGCAATAGTGTGTGGGAGCTTTTTGCCAATAATGTTGTTCTCATGAGTGTTTATAACATATGAAACAAACTCTATAGGACTTATTACAGCAAGGATGCCTGCATTGAGGTTGCTGCTTTTTCCTTTGACATCTCCATGGACTTCTAGACTGTGTAGGTCTCTCTGCTCTGTTTGCTGTCACAATTTTACTATCCTAGCTTGTTGAGTTTCTTTCCTTTGGCCCACTCCTGTGCATCTTTTGCAGTTTCTGGACAAAAATGGAGAAATGTGACACTAAAAATTTTAATTGGAAATGAAAATGTTAAAAATTAGTAGCTGCTTTGTTGGTGGCACAGTGTACTAAGGGCGATTATCTCTGGTATGGTGATAATTATTCAGTTAATTTTGGGGATCTAGTTAACTAAATATGGGTAGATTGAAATACAGATTGTACCTAGTAGTGGTATGCAGCTGGATTGGACTGGCATGGTAAAAAAAAACTACTGGTACAGCCAAACCTCTGGTTTCTCTGACAACCAGCTGAGAGGATAAAAGAAGCGACAAGTGCATGGGTTGGGTGGAAGGGTCACTCCTAGCTTTTCGTTTCTTTATCCTCTCTCCTGACTGGTGTGTTGGGGGTGCGCACACCTGCGCACAATCACCCACCAAACTGGTAGTGACCAAGGTAGGAACCCACTACTGACTGTACCTTTTTCAGAGTATAAAAAAGGGACAAAAATACTAAAAAATCTGACTCTGGTCTTGTCGACAAAAAAATAAATAAATAAATGCTTGAAACTGTTTTCCTGAAAATTAAAGCAGGTCTTCTTTCTGGCCATCTTCCCTGGCTGCTGTCTTTATTGAATGGATGGGGATCTTTGGAATCAGATGGAGGAAGAGCAGTAGGAAGATTTGCCTTGGGTTTGATGAATGTCATCTGGACTGGCTGAGGTATTAGTTCAGTATGTCCAGATGTTCAGAGTGTCCAGATGCTTGTAGATTCTGGGAAGACCTTCAGATGCCATCAGTCTACATTGAGAGCCAATAGTCTCTGATATCCCTGCATATGTTTTAACAAGATGGGACTTGTGGCTTATTTTTTAGGGGCTTGTTTTTGTACTATCAATAACACAAGCTGCAGAGCTAGCTATCTGTTCTGGAGATTTGATAAAACTTTCAACTTGAGAACTAGTGCCCCCATTTGCTCTCTCTTTTCATGCCACTGCCTTTTCCTTCAGTGCTATATGCGAGATTAAGCCTGAATGTTGCTATTAATTTATGGACGCTGACAATTCTGACCCATCCTTCACTTCCAGACCTTATGCTCTTAGAATAGTTGGTTGCATCTGTACAAGAAGTTTGTTGTTTATGTTTTGTGCGTGGATCAGAAAACAACAAATTTAACAGTGTGAGGGATAGAGGCACTACCTGACTAAATTTTGTGGCATTGCCTTTAAAGTATATCACTCTTTACCTTTACTTAAGTAGTTCAAGACATCTCATGGGCTATTCCTGTGCTACATCTCAAGGGAAGCTAAGAGAAAGTGACTGCCCAAGGATGCCTAATGGCTGAGTGGAATTCTGATTTCCTGCTTTTTATCTATTCCTATTTCATTTCACGGGCTGCTTTCTCGATTGAGATACAAGTAGACCCTGGGTTCCTTTGACAGCATGGTAATCCCCTGGTTTGGATGAGAGGACTCTTGGGATATGTTTCGGATTGGTAATATTTTAACCTTAATTGCTTAATAATACTATCAGCTAAAATAAAGAATGTAATTCAGTTAAAATGTTATACAAATCATTCTGTGTTTCTTTTTTCTTTGGCTGAATAGGCTTCTGAGCTACAGTATGCCATTCCTTGTTGGAAATGAAATAAATCTGAACTAATTTAAATTGACTTGATTAAACACAAGGCTATTTTAAAAATACTGTATTCAATTGTTCTTGTTGGTCAAGAATTAATTCAGGTATGCAGTTCCTGCTAAATTAGACTGGAGGCTTCAACACATTATCTCCTCCATTGAGTAAATTGGTTTCAAAGACTTCTGACGTCTGGAAGGATTAGTCTCTCTCCTATTTGTACTGTTTCTTCATTTGCAGAACTGGAACAAAAATAGTCCTTTCTCTTTTCCAGTGGCAAAAACTCCGGTGAATGTCCCGTTTATCTCTAGCCAAGCCTTTTCTTTAGCCTTCTGGTTCTGCACATTCTTTTCCATTTCTAATATTCCATTACCCAAAGCCATTTAATTTTAATTGCCTTTCCTTTAAATCTCCAAATTGGCTTGCTGTTCATTCCAGATTATATTATGCAACCTTGTCCTTCTCTTCAAAGATCTTCATTATGCTTCCTTTTCATATCTTGATGCTTTCCTGTCTGCAACTTTCATTCCTTTAACTCCATCAATTGAAAGTCATCTCTCTTGGGGACTTCATCCTTTCTCCATTGCTTCATTGTATCTTGGAAGTCCTGAAGCCATTTTGTTCTCACTAGCTCCCTACTCAAAACTAATTTTTCCTGGAATCCTATTCTTGGTGTAATTCAACCTAAGCACATCCCAGTTTACTTTTGCATCCATTTCCCCTCCCATGTCATATCTTAGGTTGTAACACTGGGACAAATCTGCCTGTCCAGCGAGACAAAGCTCTGTTATTGGCTGCAGAGGCCTTTCTTGAAGGGCCTCTGACAAAGAAACAGGCTGGGGACAACGCGCACAAGCCATGGTGAGCGGCTGCAGAAGTGGGTCAGCAAGGCAGGTGTTGGGATGTGTGACGTCTGGCTGCAACTATGTGAAGGTAAGCAGCTCAATCTGCCCCCTATCCCCACCTTTGCTTGATTTTTACCCATGTGCCTCACTCCACCCCATGCAACCAGGTGGAACAGAGTGGGTGTGGTCTTAACTAGGGCTTATTGGGGGAGTAGGGCCTATATTAGGTACCCTTCTTAAGAAATCAAGCTGGGGCTTACTTTCAGAGGAGATCGTATTTTCGGGAAAACACAGTGTGTATGAATAAAATAGGTAGGTAGGTAGATACTGTGTTTCTCCAAAAAGACGAGCCACTTTGAAAAGCCACATCACGTTTTTCGAGCGCATGCGATCAAATTAAGCCTCACCCACAAAATTAGCCCTTATTAAGACCTTGGGTTCAGGGGGTGGGACGAGGCACATAGGTAAAAAATAAGCTAGGGTGGGGATGGGGATGGTGGAGCTGCCCTACTTACAGCCAGCTGCCTGCAATTTGGCAGGTCCAATCCACCAGGCACAAGGTTGAGTCAGCCTTCCATCCTTCTGAGGTTGGTAAAATGAGGACCCAGATTGTTGGGGGCAAGAGGGCTGACTCTATAAACTACTTAAAACACTGTGAAGCGGTGTATAAGTCTAAGTGCTATTGCTTTTGCTATTATCAGACCTGCCTCGCCTTCTTCTGTAGCCGCTTGCTGCCACTTGCACGCATCACCTTGGCCTCTGTTTTGCCTTCAGATGGCTTCCGGAAAGCCCTCTATTATTGACTGCAGACATAAACTCTGTGTGTGCATGTGTGATTAAACTCCACTCATATTTAATACTTTTTTGTTTCTGGAATATAAAAACAAATTTAATAAGCAATACTAGACCACATCCAAATTTCCTGGGGCCTCATGTTACATAGGTATGAATTAGGAGTCCGATTGTTTCCTCTTCCCAGCGTGTGTGCCTCATGCCTCCTGTTCTAAGTTGTTCTCATTAATTTGCAAATGGGATTTGATGGAAGCCTTGAAGATATGGGGGTGTTGACTTTGTTCTGCTTGCTTGGAAGAAAGTTGGTGGCATTCCCCCTTTTCTTCAGCCTAGATGGACTTCACATTTATTTGTTTATGTCCAGCCATTATTATTTTATAAATAAGACAGTGAAAACACATACAGTCTATCACAGAAGTGAGTACACGCCCCTCACATTTTGTAAATATTTAAGTATATCTTTTCATGTGACAACACTGAAGAAATGACCCTTGACTACAATGTAAAGTAGTAAGTATACAACTTGTATAACAGTGTAAATGAGCTATCCCCTCAAAATAACGCAACACACAGCCATTAATATCTAAACCCTTGGCAACAAACTGAGTACACCCCTACGTCATAATGTCCAAATGGGGCCCAAAGTGCCAATATTTTGTTTGGCCACCATTATTTTCCAGCACTGCCTTAACCCTCTTGGGCATAGAGTTCACAAGAGCTTCACAGGTTGCCACTGAAGTCCTCTTCCGCTCCTCCACGATGATGTCATGGAGCTGGTGAATGTTAGAGATCTTGTGCACCTTCACCTTTCATTTCAGGATGCCCCACAGATGCTCAATAGGGTTTAGGTCTGGAGATAGGCTTAGCCAATTGTCACCTTTACCCTCAGCTTCTTTAGCAAGGCAATGGTCATTTTGGAGGTTTGTTTGGGGTCGTTATCATGTTGGAATATTGCCCTAGGGCCCAGTCTCGGAAGGGAGGGGATCATGCTCTGCTTCAGTATGTCACAATACATGTTGGCATTCATGGTTCCCTCAATGAACTGTAGCTCCCTAGTGCCGAAAGCACTCAGGTAGCCCCAAGACCATGACATTCCCACCACCGTGCTTGACTGTAGGTAAGATACACTTGTCTTTGTACTCCTCACCTGGTTGCCGCCACACACGCTTGACACCATCTGAACCAAATAAATTTATCTTGGTCTCATTGGATCACAGAATACGGTTCCAGAAATCCATGTCCTTAAGTCTGCTTATCTGCAGCAAACCGTTTGCAGGCTTTCTTGTGCATCATCTTTAGAAGAGGCTCCCTTCTGGGACGACAGCCCTGCAGACCAAATTGATGCAGTATGCTGCATATGGTCTGAGCACTGACAGGCTGATCCCCAACCTCTGCAGCAATGCTGGCAGCACTCATATGTCTATTTCCCAAAGCCAATCTCTGGATATGATGCTGAGCACAGGCACTCAACTTCTTTGGTCGATCATGGTGAGGCCTGTTCGGAGTAGAACCTGTCCTGTTAAACCACTGTATGGTCTTGGCCACCTTCCTGCAGCTCAGTTTCAGGATCTTGGCAATTCTCTTGTAGCTAAGGCTATCATTATGTAGAGCAACAATTCATTTTTAAAAGATCCTCAGAGAGTTAATTTCCATGAGGTGGCATGTTGAACTTTAGTGACCAGTATGATAGAATGAAAGCGATAACACCTATTAATGGCTGCATATTGCGTCATTTTGAGGGACAGCACATTTACACTGTTACACAAGCTGTATACTCACTACTTTACATTGTAGCCAAGTGTCATTTCTTCAGTGTTGTCACATGAAAAGGTGTATTTAAATATTTACAAAATGTAAGGCCGAAAACTCCTGTGGTACACTATAATACTCATTCCTCCTTTTATTTTTCCCATAACAACAATGCTCTGAAATGAATTGGGATGAAGTCACCCAGCAGGATTTTATGCCTTAAGCCAGACTAGAAGTCACTGTCTTCTGGTGTTTCAAAGGTGCTTTCTCAAAAGGCAACTGGACTTTGTTTTTTCCATTTCACTTCTCATTCAAGAAACTTACTCAGTTTTGAATGGATAGTGATGGCAGGGGATGGAAGAATATGTATTCCTTTAAGCCCCTGTCATACTGCACCAACAGATGCAAAGAGGATGTAAAACGGACAAAAAAGCTTGCCATCCATTAGTTAACGCGATGTACTCACTGCCTCCGTTTTGCTTCCTCTCTATCCGTCCAGCATCTGTTTATTGACGTTTCATCATGAGCTGCTCAAAACTTTTCCGCGGAAAATGTATCCAATTCGTCCATTCTGCATCCGCTACGCATCCATTCTGCATCTGTTACGCATCCGCTATATCCGCAAGGCATCCGTTCCGCATCCGCGCAACTCGCATGTGCTCGGACACAGGGAGGAAGTGGAACGGACGCAGAACGGATGCAGCAGGGAAACAAAGCGTTTAAAATGGAAAGAACGTTCACAGAGGGGACCTATCTCGGATATTAAGGATGTCTAGAGGATACCTAGAGGATGCAAAGGGACACCTATACTGCCTATAAAAGGGGGGAGCAACACATCTGGATCTCACTTTCAGACCAGCAGCCCAGTGGTGCAGACCTCTGCAGCCTTCATCTGCCTGTTCCTCTTCCACAGCATCCAGTCATGTCCACCGTGGATCGTAACACAGTCCTTTTGGTAGCCACCATCCTTCTGCAACAGTGCGAAGCCATCTACAGTCTCTGTGAACTCTACTACGGGAAGAAAAAGGGGCGGCCAAGAAGCGTCTGGGTACGAAGATGGTTCGCCAGAAGAGCAGAGGACGGACTGTACAACAGGCTGATGGTGGAACGAAGACACTCGTGCATTCCAGAACTTCATGAGGATGCCTCCAGCCACGTTTGACGAAGTTGTGCAGCGGCTGACACCCAGGTTGACCAAGGCAAACACCAACTTCCAGCCCAGCCTTGGAACCTGGGCTCAAGGTGGCACTGACTCTGCGCCACCTGGCCTCAGGAACCACCTAAAGGAGCATGCAGTACGGCTGGAGAGTGCCACCCAATACCATCAGCATTGTGGTCAGAGAAGTGGTGCAGGCCATCATCGAAGAATACAAGGAGGAGCTCCTCCAGTGCCCATCCACTGAAGAAGGATGGAAGAAAGTTGCAGAGCAGTGGTATCAGAAGTGGAACTTCCCCCACACCGTTGGAGCCATAGATGGCAAGCACGTGGCCTGCAAAGCTCCAGCCAAGTCGGGGTCCACTTATTTCAATTACAAGGGCTTCTTCAGCATCATCCTCTTCGCCATGGTCGATGCTGACTACAAGTTCATGTACATCGATGCTTCAGGCAACGGCTCATCTTCAGATGCCCAGGTATACAACGCCAGTGATCTCAAGGAGGGGCTGGAACGCAACCTCATCATGGGCTTCCCAGATCCAGATGCCCTGCCCAATGACACACAAGATGTACCCTACTTCATCGTGGGGGATGGCGCCTTCTCCCTCACAACCTACCTCATGAAGCCCTACACTTCCAGACTCCTCACCTGTGAAGAGAGGATCTTCAACTACAGGCTGTCCAGGGCAAGGCGGGTGGTGGAGAACGCCTTTGGCATCCTGGCCAACAGGTTCCAGGTACTTCTCACCACCATGCAGCATCGCCCAGAGACCGTGAGGAGGATCGTGGAAGCTTGCTGCATCCTGCACAATCTCATGCGCACCCGCTACCCAGTCTTGCAGAACAGGCTCATGGACCTCCAACAAGGCAATGGGGACATGGAGCCTGGGGAATGGAGGCAAGGGCGAAACCTGATAGACACTGAGGATGTGCAAGGCCCCAACAGAGCCTCACGTGAAGGGAAGAAGCAGCGCAACCTCCTGAAACACTGGTGCAACTCCCCAGCTGGAGCAGTGGAGTGGCAAGACAGGATGATAGATGCTTAATGGATGCTTTCTTGAGCCTGTCTCATCACACTGATGAGATTGTGCCATGTATGTTGAGTGGCCCAACAATGAACAGGGCATTTAATAAAGAGTTGTGTTTATGTTTAATAAAGAGTTGTGTTCATGTTGAAATGTGTGGATCAATGATTACATTGTTCTTGATAATAAAGGGCCATAGGTGTGGCACCTGGGAGGGTGGACCATCCAGTCCCACTGTGCTTGCACTGGAGGTTTATCTATCCCACAGCTATTACCCATCCCAAAGGTATCCCTGCCCATCCCACAGCTATCTCAACCCATCCCACTGCTATCTTAACCCATCCCACAAGCATGTAAAGGCTTAAACCATTTCTAAAAGTTTCCAGCAAGACTTTATTAAAAAAAGGAAATGAAGCAAGTGTGTGAATCATAAATAGACTTTATTAACAACAAGCTATAAGACAAAAATGAGTCTCTGGCACTCCTCTTGGTCACTCAGTCTCAGGGGTGAAGGGTCCAGGTGCTGTGGAGGTGGCTGGTGCTGGAGTGCTTGTCATCAGCTCCTCCAGAAGCAGAAGCAGCAGAAGCCCCAGCCCCAGAAGAGCGAGCCCGTGCTGCAGAAGCCCCAGCAGAACCAGAGTGAGGGCCAGGGGGTGGGATGGTAGCCCTGTCCCTCTTGCAAGGGCTAGCAGCAGATGGCTGACGCTTGCTGTGCTTCAGCATGGTTGTGGGGTTGCTGGCTGGCAGGGAGGCTGGCAGGAACCAAGGCTGTCAGGGAGGCAGGCACCAAGGCTGGCACCAAGGCTGGCAGGCAGGCATCAAGGCTGGCTGGCAGGCATGCAGGCAGGCTGGCAGGAAGGCTGGCAGGGTGGCAGGCACCAAGGCTGGCAGGAAGGCTGGCAGGCAGGTATGAACCAAGGCTGGCAGGCAGGCACCAAGGCTGGCAGGCAGACTGGCTGGCAGCAAGGCTGGCAGGCAGGCAGACAGCAAGGCTGGCAGGGAGGCTGGCAGCAAGGCATGCAGGCAGGACAGGCAAGGCAGTCGATGTGTCTGGAAGCAGGTCTTTCCTCTGAATGACGACCTGCTTCCAAGCTGCTTCCGTTATATCCGCGTGGCTGACGCTGTGCATCCGCTTCATCCGCTCGGCGTCCGCTCTGCATCCGCTCTTTCCGTTCCGCATCCGCTTTGCTGAGGCCCCCCGGAAGCCTAGCGGATGTGCCATCCGCTCTCATCCACTTCCATCCACTGGGCTTCCGTTCCGCATCCGCTTTCCATCCGCCCTGCGTCCTCCCCGCGTCCGTGTTATCCGCTCCGGTTATGCAAATTTTTGCCCCTTCTGAGAGCGGATAACAACGGATGGAACATTTTTCTCGTCCGTTGTGTCCATTTTGCATCCGTTGGGCAATGTGACAGGGCCTTTAGTTAGAGTGTTTGCAGCGTGACTATTATTATGAGACAACCCAGGAGCAAAATACAGCACATAGACTTAAATATTTAACAGTGGTTTATATACAACAGTTGTTAGGGATAACATTGTTCACCCTAACTGTTTTAGGTGAAATACTA
>BLBF01000046.1:4783925-4798922 GCA_015471245.1 Laticauda colubrina
ATATAGGACTGTTTTTGACTATGCTATAAACTTATACTGGAATAAAACATATTCTTGATAGCACAAGCGTATCTGTTATTTTTACTGTATGTTAATAAACATACAAGCTTAGCTCACTCATTTATCTGTGTGCCTATCTGACTAACGCTGCACATTCTGTTTAGCTTGTTTACCTAACCCTGGTTGGGGAACCCAGGCTTAACAACAGTTATACACAGACATATACGTGGTAGGCAAATACCTTCTTCACTCCACACGGAGAAACTCTGCACTGGATACAGGACACAAGGAGAGAGAACACACCCTCCAATGGCTGCCTTTATATAAACACCTCTTAAAGGGGTAGAACCCATCCCCAGTCTTAAAGGCAAATACCCATGCTATGCTGCTTCATTCTTGGAGTATATTGTATTTATTATATTCTCGAATCTGGTTCCTTGGTTCATATGATAGATTTGCTCTATCATACATTTCCAATTTACCTTATCAAATGCCTTCTGGGCATCCAGAAAAACAGGGGCCACTTGTTTCTCCGGATGTGCTTCGTAATATTCCAAAACGTCTAATACTATCCTTAAGTTATTCCTGATATATCTGGATGGCAAAAAACCATTTTTATCCGAATGGATGTATTGATTTAATAATCTCTTCAATCTATTTGGTATTATGGTCGTAAATATTTTATCATATATGCTGGTTCATTCTTATTACATCAGTTTATATTGCATCAGCTTCACTGCTGGTTGGCTCTTAAATCCCAAGACCTTAATACCTTTTCAATCATCTGATCATTAGCACTCTCTCGAAGAGCTGTTAAGATCACTTGGGGGGCTCTCTCTGCCCTCTGAGTCACTTGAATCAGAGTGCAAATGGATGTGGAATCTTCTTGGAACTGCTGAAAGTTCAGTTGTCTTCTGAAAAAAGCACCTTTGAGACAACCATGTTCCGATGACTGAGAATCTCTGTAGACATTTCTTCTGATGATTGGTCCATTCAGATAGCTTTCGTGCCTAAAGCGAGACAAAAACCCATTGTCTCCTGGTGATTGGCCCAGAGTTACCCAGACAGCTTTCATGTCTAAGACTGGATTAGAACTTGTGAGCTTCCAGTTTCTAGCCAGGTGTCTTAACCATCAGACCAAACTGGATATTCCTCTTCTTCTGTTTCCAAGGACTGGCCATTTGATGACGGAGCCCCGCCCCCTGGTGAAATTGTGGAGGACTGGCTCAACCTGTTGAAAACCAAATTCCGTGAAGAGCCAGGCTGCTGTGTTGCTGTGCACTGTGTGGCAGGATTGGGAAGGTAAGCATTGTCTTACATGAGAACAGGAAAACTAATGAATACTGTTTTGTGGGAAGCGGGTGGGTGCTGAAGGGGGGTGGGATAGAGTAAAAAGGTAAATTGAATGAGACTGTGCTTAGCTGAGCAAAGTTGAGATTTATTTGTGTGGTTTTCTGTGAAAGGGGGTCTTACTTTGTAACACTGTTTTGGGCTTATTGTGGTTTTGACAGGAAATATTCTTGCCCACTTATGTCAGATATACTGTTAAAACTTACTTATCCCTTTGTCAGATAACACTGGATGAATGTGGCCCAGTCTCTTTTGAGGGTTAGGGTTAGAGTGAAGGCAGCTGCCTGTCAATAGGCATTTGTTTGTCTGCAGAAAGGTGACTAGTTAACTCCTTAAACTTCTGCCTTACCTCTGAGCAACTGCACATAAAATAAAGAGTAAACTAACCTATTTGTACAGCAATATGCCTCTTCCAAAGAGATTTTTCCCTTGGAGGTGTTCTGGGTTCTGGTGAGGCTCACGTACATTGTTTTTAGTTCATTAAGCTAATCTTTAACCATGTAAAGTCTTTCAGTTTCCAATTTATTCTTTCAAAACAATCATCTTTAGGACATTATAAAGCATGAGAATCAATCTGCCAGTGCTAAAGTATAGACCTCTGACATTCCTCGGAGGGACACGGATAATTCTTAGGGTTTTGCTTGAAAATAATTTAGCTTAGTTTAGCTACACCTCTAAATAACCTGTCTCTTCTCAGTAAATGCCCGTGTGTGTGCATGGTGACTAGAGGTGTAGCAGTATTTCAAACATGAAACAAGGCTGGTCTGAGTTTTCTGTGGGTATCTGGGGCTTAAAACACTCTAGAATTTTCAGTAGAGTCCGACTGTTTCAAACTTGAAATATCTATTTTCAGCTTGAAATATTTTGAAGAGTGCCAATATTCGCAGTAGTCTGCATTAATGTGTTGAGCCTCTGGCTGTTGGTGAAGGATTGTCTGATTTGGTGTTAAGACTTCTTTTTTATGTTAATGGCCTGTGATATTGCAATCTTAAGATATCAATATCTTAACCAATAATACCTTTCTGAGTGCTTAGTAATACAAAGGATGGATTGGTTAAGCCCAGAGTGCCTACAACTGTTAGCAGAGATAACCCAAGTGGCCTCAACAGTGCTCCATGAGAGAGTGCTAATGACCAGATGACTGAAAGGGAATATGTATACTTCCATCCCTTGCCACCTCTATCCACTCAGAATTGAAGTTTCTCGGATGAGAAGTGAAATGGAAAAAACAAAGTCCAGTTGCCTTTTGAATGAGTGTCAGCTCATTAAAAATGGTTCCTAATTACCAAGCAAAGGTATCTTTATTTTCTTAACCATGTCTCATTTGTAACGAGCTGTTTTAGCAAAATGTGCAAACCATAGTTATATCGCTTCTGTTTGGCACCCAGAAAACCACTGATTTGGACTTGAATCGAGATCAGAACAGGTGTTCTGTTGCTGCAAGGCAAAAACTGTCTTGGCCCAATGGCTATGCTAATTGGATTTATTTCTGAATGTTTATTGGACCAATTTTAAATCTGTCTTAATATTTCATGTCCTTCCAGAGCTCCAGTTCTGGTTGCCCTTGCACTCATTGAATGTGGGATGAAGTATGAGGACGCTGTGCAGTTTATAAGACAGTGAGTGGGGTTGATCTTCTGGGGTATTCTGTCTCCTCCTGCCTTGCTTTCTGTTTAGGTTTTTGTCTTGAGGAAGTTACTGTTACAGTGGTTGAAGTAATTATTTCTGATTTTGTGCAGAGGCAGCTGTGAAAAAAATTTAGTTCAGACTTCTTCCCAGGTGATGAGTAGAAAACAAGGATTTGTGCTTGAGATTTCTGCTGGTACTAGAGAATGTCCCCTAAAGGACATACAAGCTTTGGCAAAAGAGCACCTTCGTGCTGACGTCTTGTCTTGATTCCTTGGGATTTTGACCAGCTCCTTTGGAATGCTTGGTCAATACAACCAGTCTGGATGGGAGAGTTTCCCTGCTTAAGATTTTTGGTCCAGGCGATAATGGTACATATAAGCATGATATAAAAGCATTACAAATAAGTTTAGCAAATAGATAAATGGTTAAGACCAAGAGAGTGGAAAGCACAGGGATAGACATTTGTCTCTAACTCCATCAACCACCTCCAGCATCATGCATCCCCAGCAGGACCACAAGCCAGCTGGCACAGCCAAGTTTTAAGGTTCCTTTGGAAAGGTGGAAATGGATCTCGGCTTTGGGGACAAGATGTTCCAGAGGTTCTTCTCCTTGACTTCACTAGCCGAAATTCCTCACTGACAGGATCTCCAGAAGGCCTCTTCTGCTGGAGGAAGTGGAGCAGACCAAAGCCATTAGAGTGAGGGGGTTCCCCAGATAATCTGGTCCAATGCCATGAAGGGCTTTAAAGGTGATAACTGACACTTTGAACCTAGAAGCAAACTGGCAATCAATGCAGCTGCATTGCTGGTCCTCCCCTGTTGTTGAATTAATGCAGGTAGCAATCAACTAAATTGCAGGCTTAATACAGTCTGTGGATCCACTTGCCCTTGTGTGCACACATGCCAATAACTTTGTTTGTCTTGTGTCTTGCTGTCATTGGGATAATAGAGTGGAAGGGCTAAATACAAAGCAGTTTTCAATTGTCCACACTTGGGGCTATTCTGTTTTAGTCATGGACTCAGCAATTATATACTAATGCCCAGAATCTCTTGTATTTCAGGAAGAGGAGAGGAGCCTTCAATTCTAAACAACTGCTCTATCTTGAGAAATACCGACCGAAGATGAGGTTGCGCTTTAGAGATGCCAATGGGCACTGCATCGTGCAGTAAGCCAAGTCCCTTTGTGATGTCTTTGGCGCTATCATGGCTGTCTTTCTGGACTTGTGGAATCTGGAATTGTAATTCTTGCATTGAACGACATCCTGGCCATCGTGGAGTCAGGGCTCCTCTGCCTTTCTCCTAATGATAATGATTGTGATAAAAAATAAAATTAAAAGAAAACATTTCAGTGCAGGATTGTCTTCTCATGTTACAGTCTGATCATCTGCCAAGCAATGGGAGTTTCCTTACTTTTCTGTATTTTTAACCTTTTTTGGTGGAAGAAAACCAAATTGATTTTATGTTTTGAGGAACACCGGAGTATGTGCAGAAAATTTGTAATGGTGGAGTAGGACGGGGAGCCCTAATGAGGACCTAGCCTGAATTTATTATTATTTTTTAGTTTTAGAAGTGGTTTCTCTTTTATTGAAACCTGAAAGATAGAATTGGAGTTTCGTATGGTCCATATGAGTGAGCAGCAGCCTTAAACACTGTGGGGTGCTCTTAGAAATAGTGTGATATATGTATGTGTCTAAGTTTGCTGGCAACTGGTTGTTTGTACCAGGGAGGGACAGGCAGCATCAGTAAATCTGATATTCTGGGCTAAAGCCCTTAACTAGGTGGTATCTACAAGTATCTTTCAGTTTACACCTGAAAAGGCACCAGGAAGAAGGCTGGGGCGTGGGCTCATTTCATAAATGCTGGTGGTTGTGATACATTTAACAGTGATGTTTCATGCTCTTATTATGCAGATGTCCAAATTTACATGATGGTGGGTATTTCTGATGTTGTCTTCAATGCTGAGATATATTGCTCAACATTTGTCTACAGTTACATGTTATCTAAATGTTTTGAGTTAGAAGTTAACTTCCTGCAATTTAAGCAGAAAAAAACATATCTTCCAGCAAAGAGAGAGACTGAATATTTTTGGTGAAAACATTTAAAATGCCAACTATCATCCAGGGTAGATGAAAAGATGGTACATTTCCTGCCTGGAGAGATCTTAACAGTTGAGTCAAGCCTCGTCTTCTCATGCTGCTTTTCCATCCCTTGGCATCTTGAGCTCCCAATGCCTGTGGGCATTTTTCCAGCTCAGCCTCTCATAGAGTTCACCTTAACCACTGATTGCCTTGTTTTTAACTTTTCACCAGGTTCTTAAGGGAGACTTGCTGATCACACACTGTCAATGCTTCATATGTTTATGTTGTCTTTGTGTAATATATGGGGAAACTGGGCTCAGTTTTGATTACTGATTTTGATTAGGAAAAAGGCAGGAAGTTTTGCTTGTAGGTTTGTTCATTTTATATTACTTATCTGCCAAATTGCTTCAATTAAACTGAGTTGTTTGTCTTCCAGCTCAGTTTTGCTTTTTAAAATGTGTTTGCTGAAGATTTTTAATTTATATTCTTCAGTCTTTGTGCAGCATCAGGCTCCAGTGAGTTCCTCCAGCTGCTCTGTCAGTGAACACAGACAAGGCCTTCCAGCTCTCCAACAGGGTATCTCATGGTATATTGTGCTGAATCACTTGATATACAGTTGTCCTTTTAAATATTTTGAGTCTAAAAATCATTAAAGCTTCCTGACAAATTTGTGTGAAAGCTGATTGTGATGATAATGCCACTCAAATCTCAATGTGGGTGGCCTGGAGTGCAATCCTATGCATGTTGATTGAGAACTTCTTTAAATTTAGGGAAACTGACCCCCCTAAATGTTTGTAAGATTGCAGTCTTGACTGGTTTCAGTTTGTAAATCTATTAAGTCCCAAATGCCAGATTCCTTGATACTTTTTTTTTTACATTGTTGTAAAACATACAAGTGTTTAGAGTGGCATGTCTTACATTTAAGAAAGATCATGTTTACCTGGAAGCATAATTCTAAGAAGAAGAAAAATAGAGCTGTCTTTCCTTATTTCCTGCTCTGGCTGTCACACATGTGCATAAAAGCGCACATCCTTGTAATCAGATCTGATTTCCTCAAAAAATGTAATTTTGACCAAAAAATACTGCAGCATAATGTGTTGACGTCAGATTTTTTAAAAATTCCTAAAGTTCTGCCCTAAACTTGTAAAATAATTGGATTTCTTTTCTTTTCCCTATGTATAGTTTTGTTCTCCCCTTTCAGTTTCACTGTATTGTATTACAGTATATTAGCTTGTATTTCAAACCTAACAGAACTGATTGGGGGCGGGTGGGGGGAGCAGTTCGGTATACAGGGCTACGCATTCTGTCATAGAATAGAAATGCTGGAGCTTCAATGTGAGCCGAGCTTAATAGGCACAATTTCTGGTTTAGCACTCGAAACATAGTAGTGCAATAAAGTTCTTACTGTAAAGTCTCCTCCTGGCTTCTTAGTGAGTTTGTTACAAGGATCAGATGTCGGGTTAGGGCAGAAGTCCAGATACTGAAAGGACTTAACAAGATTTGCTGCCTCCTTCTGGAAAATATAATACTTCAATTTTTTTTAATTTTTATTTTTCTGTGTTAGACCCAATGGCATTTCAGAGAAAATGATCCATTCTGAACCTTTGATCTTGCCTTTAGGAAATACCAAATCAATCAATTTACTTACTGGTAATTAAAGACTCTAGTAAAAGAGAAGGACCAGGGGAGACAGGATAGAGATCATCCAATATTTGAGGGGCTGCCACAGAGAAGAGGAAGGGGTCAAGCTATTTTCTAAAGCGCATGTAGGACAGACAAGGAATAATGGATGGAAACTGAACAGGAAGAGATTCAACCTAGAATTAAGAAACTTTCTGACAGTGAGAACAATCAAACCAGTGGAACAGAAGTTGCCCTTGGAAGTTGTGGGAGCGCCATCACTGGAGAATTCAAAAAGAGACCGGACTGCCACCATTTTTGTCAGAAATGGTGTAGTCTTCTGCTTGGGCGGGTGGTGGTGGACTAGATGACCTACAAGGTCCCTTCCAACTTTGATTATCTGTTAATTCCCAAACTTCTGATTCTGAAAAGCCTTTTTGTTAGGAATTCATGTTATTTATTTTTGGATAGCTATCACCTGTCCTTCAGAGGATTGTGGGGATGAAGGAAACTTGTGTGCCTGTATCTGGTGCTGCCTGAATCTCTTTACTTGAAGAAGAATATTGGATGCTGTCAGAATCTTTTTTATAAGATTCAGAAGCCATTCCATAATTACAACAGTCACATAAATGCTGTGCTACATACACCAAGGAATTTATCAGCTTGAATGTTAACCCCAACACATCCTGCCTTAAATGTCTGAACTTTCACTTCAAGATCTGGGCATTCCTTAGACTTATTTGATGCAAAAAACATGAACTGAAGTGAGCTATGAATTAACCACATGCACTGTCAGATTTAGGCATAAATTAAACAAGCCAAGCTTCGGCCTCCCAATCCATAGGGCGCCTCAACATTTCAGAGATTTTTTAAAAAGAATTTTATGTGGCATTTATGTTCACTTTGCGTAGTAAATGTGAGGCTTTAAAATGGCTTTATATGTGATTCAAATGCACATGGCTCTGCTTTGCTACAGATCTTTATGAGACTTTCCAGTGCAATTTTTTTTTAATGAGAGGCCTTCAGCTTTTATATAGCTTAGGGAACAGGTGTCAAACTTGCCATATCACATTGCCATCGCATGACATCTTGCAACATTTCCCACCTCCAGAGAGCTGGGAGTCACCTGCACATGATGAATCCAGCCTGCAGGTCTCCAGTTTAACACCCTGGTTTATGGCCTCAAATCTAAATCTGGCATTGACCCCATGGGCCAAGTTGCACAACAAACTAAGCTAAAATGTGGTTACCTGTTTTGCAGTTTGATGTGTCATGTAAACATAACTATCTGAGCTGCATTTAATTTTGGAAACCTGCTTATTTGAAACTTTCCTTCACAAGAGCCAATCTCAGAACAGGAATTTAGGGTACAAGATCAGAATCTAATTGGTTTGTTTTTTGAATATTTAATTAGTCAAAGTAAGGCAACTGTAGCTATCTTGGGGAACCAAGGTTTACTTGGGGAACCAAGTAAATACTTCCATTCTTTGGGGTCATGTCAGTCTTGTTCCTTCAGTGCAAGACAACAGAAACTCAGCCAAAAATTGGTAGCTCAATTATCACTTCATAGTTTTATTCTATAGAGGTACATGCAGCTAAATATCTTTCACCCTGTTTTTTTAATTCATGCCTCACTATGCCAAAACCAAACAACTCCCTGAATTAGTGTTAGTCGGCTACTATCTTAATGTAACTGATGGCAGGTGGCTTAGGGTTGTAAACAACCAATCTTTGCATCAAATATACCATTGTTAGATATTTAACAATATCTTTAACAATATCTGCCTGCTTATTTCATGTCAGAGTCCTCAGTTGTTTTGTCTGAGCTATGTGGCGTGAATTATTTTACCAGATTATTCATATCGGTGCTCACCAGGCTGGGATACCAAAGGCAGTTGAACAATTAATTCAGGCTCTTAGCGGGGAAAGGCAATCGTCCCGTGACGGATGGAAAGGCTTGGAGCAAGGTATGAGGCCATTAAAAGCAGCATCATCCTGCTTCCATTGTCCTCAGAGATGGTCCTCAGCAGGTTCTCACCAGTTCTGGAGAACCTGTAGCAGAAATGTTGAGTAGTTCTAATACCACCTCTGACTGGCCCCGCCAACCCTATCTATTCTCTGCCTCCCGAGTTCCACTTGATCTTCTGTGTCTTTTGTTGCCCTGCACTGGAGAACTGAGCTGGAAAGCAGGTTAGTGGAGTGGGGAGGGAATGGGATTTTGCAGTAACCTTCCCCCACCACAGTGGTCTCCAACCTTTTTTGTACCAGGGTCTGGTTTCACGATTATTCATTCTTCCACGGACCGGTACCTGAGTAACGCAAGACTCCAACCGCCGTCGGGACGGCTCTTCATTTGAAGCCGCCCCCCCGCCCCCTTCGATGAAACTCAGGTGCGAGGATTCCTTCAGCACCCAAACACCGCTTTCCAACTGAAAACCCAGAAGCGCCGTCGAAACAAGATGGCAGCGCCCAAGCTTTGCGCCCGGGTACAAAACGATCCACGGACCGGTACTGGTCCGGGGAACCAGTGGTTGGGGACCCCTGCCCTACCACACCCCCATCAAGCCACCCCCAAAGAACCAGAAACAAAACAAAAAAAAAAAATTGAATCCCACCACCGATTGTCCCCCATTGCTTTGAGGCTCCTTTCAAGCTTGGCTCTAGGTCTCGCCTCTTTCAGCCATTCCTTTCAAGCAGGAGGCCACCTTCCTCTCTCTCTCTCTCTCTCTCTCACACACACACACACCCCCTTTGTGCCATTCAAACGCTGCCCAACTTATTCCCCCCCCCCCCCCAAGGCCACCTTATTAGGAACTGGAGCTTCCAGATCTGAGCTGCAATGGGGGGGAAGGGTGGGGGGAAGAGAGGCTCCCATTCTTGGCTGTGGAACAGAAGTTTCCCTCGGAAATTGTGGGAGCTTCATTCCCGGAGGATTTCAAGAAGAGACTGGACTGCCTGCCATCTGTCAGAAATACGGTGTGTGTGTGGGGGGGGGTTGGACTAGATGACCCCACAAGGCCCCTTCCAACTCTGATGATGGGTTATCGAATGCAGGGGTCTCCAAGCTTGGCCCCTTGAAGGCCGGGTGGCCTTCGACGCCTTGCTGGCTGGGGAATTCCGGGAGTTGAAGTCCGCCCGGCCTTCAAGGGGCCAAGCTTGGAGACCCCTGATCTGATGATGGTTGTCCGACTTCTACCGCCCCGATCTCTTCCCGTTTACTTTTGATGATTTCCTGACGAAGCGAGCCACCCCCTCCCCGCCCTCGATGATCCTGGAGGAAATCCAAAAGGGGACCCGAAGAACCAGTTCCAACGGGGGGGAGGAAACCAGCCAGGGGCGGCTCTCCCCGAGCCCTCCCGACCCTACCCAACTCCGGCCTTCTGGGCCTTCCCCGGCTCCTGTCCAACGTTCCGCTTGAACGCGTGGCGAGGAGCCCCTGGCCAAGCCTCGCCGACGTCCTCCGGTTGCGCGGAATCAACATCGCCTCTCGGGCCCTGCCCGGGCGACCGATCATCCCCCCCCCCCCCCCCCCGTCCCGGCCGAAGAAAGCCCGCGACGACAACACGCGCTTCCACGTGGGGTCGAGCCGGAAGCGCGTCAAGCCCCGCCCCTCTTCCGCCTCCTTGGCTTCTCGGGGCGGGCTCCGCCCCCCCCCCCTCACCCGCCCCCCTCCGGGGCGTGCGAACTCGGCGTGGGCGGGGCCTCGGGGAGTGGGCGGGGCGTCCCCAGGGAGGAGCAACACTCCCTTTGCGCAGGGTTGTTGGCGGCTGGGCCGGGCGGCCGTTGCGCTCCAAGCCGCCCGCTTGCGCCGCATCCTCTCCCCTCCCCGCGCTCGGCCGCGGGGGGTGTGGGTGTGGGTGTGGGTGTGGGTGTCTTGCATTCGAAAAGGACGCAGCGTGGAGACCCCCTCCGCCGGCTTCCCGCTGGGCCCAGAGGGGGCGCAATGAAATGATGCAGCCTCCAGAAAGCCGTGGCTTGAGATTTTACCCTCAGAGCCGGTCGAGGTGACGGGCGGGGAGCCGAGTGGGCAAAAGAAAATAAGGGTGGGATGCCTTTGGTTTTTCCTCTTTTCACCACGTAGACAAGACTCCATCCTCTTGAAAGATTGTGCCCAGAGGAAAAGGACACGAAATAGCGGTTGCCCTGCAAGGAGGGAGAGAATCCACCGAGGAACCTTTCCCTTTTCATGACGAAAAGCATCAGTTGGAGAAATTACAAATGGAGTTTACAGCGCCTCAGTCCAAAAAAGCAGGAGCAAAGAAAGGAAACGGAAGACAACACGTTGGTTTAACCTCAGAAATGCTGTCAACGTCTTGCAAAGGCCGAAAGAAATCTCCAAAGCAGAATGCAATCATAAAGGCATCTTTTGCACTGTTGGAAAATATCAACCATGAAAGAAAAGAAATGCATGATTCTTCTTTAATGGCTCCGCGTGGAAAGCAGTTGGCACCACAAATACAGCGCAAGAAGTTTCCAGCTCTGAGAAAACTGCAAGTCACACTCTGCGACATATTGGATAAAAACTGTGTTCCCACGTTAAAGAAGTCCTGCCAAATTTCAAATGCTGAAGCAATGCGAGAAAAGGATAAAAGGGACACAACAGAGAGGGGCACCACAGAGGTGGAAGCAGGGGGATTTTCTGAAGAATTGGACCCTGAGCAAGCGAATTCAGATTGTGACATTAGAAAATCTAGAAATGGAGCAAAATCTTCAAAATGCTGGGCGTTGAATGATCAGAGCTTGTTTGCAACATTATCTTTTATTGAACCAAACCATAGAAATGCAGCAATGGATCTTTGTCACACCCAAACAGATGAAGGCAGAGAAAGAAGCTTTCAGAAGGCTTCTCTGATTTTTGATGCAGAAAAATTGAGTACTCAATGTCTTGAACCAAGTAAAAAATGTATGGAACCTGGGAGCCGTGTGGTTGAAGAAATAGAGAAGGATGGCACCTATTATAGAACAGATGATCAAGATGTAGAGATAATGCTCTCAAGAGATTCGAGTGAAACAACTATTAGTGATGTAACCCAACCCTACAGCCTACATTCCATCTCTGTCCCTGATGAAGGACTTTTGCAGAGTGAGGTAATGATCCAAGCCTTTAGCCAGGACATATTCTCCAAGACATCAATTAGCAGAATGATCTTGTCTGATAAAAACCCTCACAAAGGAGGCAGATGCCAGGTATCCGAACTTCTTTTCAGAAATAAATCTTAAGTTAGATATTCAGACTCGAACTTCCAACAAAAGTGAAATTAAGCTGCCAATAAAGGAAATGGTGGGTCTCAGTCTGAATACATTAACTGAAAAAATCCATGAAGATCAAATGACCCTTGAAAAGGAAGAAAGTAATACCAAGGATTGCAGCAAAAATATAGAGAGCTTCTGGCCTCTGCTAAAAAACAATGAAATTCAATGTGATAAAGCTCCTGCGTGTGTAGCTGATGAAAAAATGGCTGGAGATTTAGAATATGGAGATGATGGCCTTTCAGGTCACGGTGCTGAATGTTTCCTATCAGATGGCCATTTAGCAGAGCAGACATACCCAGATGACGATGATGGAGTCCTCATACACACTGAAGTAAAAAAAACAACAATACCAGTTGAAGACAAACAAGTCAGTTTCTTCAATAATGAAAAAGAAAATATGGATTTTCCACCAGCAAAATAAAACATTCCTGTGGGAGTATGATTATAATTACTCTCTTTATGGAGGGTAACAATTCAATTTAGGAAAATGTCCCCTGGGCACTCTTAGGCTGGATCAAATGTGACCAGATTCTGAATATAGGAATAGTAGTAAGACAATCTAAAAATATAAAGGTAGTCCTTGACTTATGACCACAGTTGGAACTGGAATTTCTCTTGCTAAGTAAGGTTGTTAGGTCCCATTTTATGATCTTTTGTGGCCATGCTTATTAAGTAAATCTCTGCAGTTGTTAAATGAATCATGTGGCCATTCAGCAAATTTGGCTTTCCCCCTTGATTTTGCTGGTTGGGAAGGTGTCAAATGATGTCCCAAAAGGCAACTGGATTTTCCTAGTTTTTTCCCCTTGAAAATGTTTCGTTTCTCATCCAAGAAGCTGCTTCAGTTCTCGTTTCTTTATGAGAAGCAAAATGTTTTCAAGGAAAATAACGTAAAGAAAGTCCGGTTGCCTCTTGCATAAGCACTTTTGGGACAACCGTGACCTGGATGATTAAGAATCTTCGTTGATGTCTCAAATGATGATTATATAACCCTGGGACACTGCAGTTATCATAACAGATAACAGATAATCAGAGTTGGAAGGGACCTTATAGGTCATCTAATCTATCACCACCACCCCCGCCCAAGCGGGAGACCCTACACCATTTCTGACAAATAAGTACATAAATACATGCTGGTTGCCAAGCCCCCAAACTTTGATGACGTGACCATGGGGATGCTAAAATGGCCATAAGTGTGAGGACTGGTCAAAAGTCACTTATTTCAGTGCTGTTGTAACTTTAAACAGTTGCTAAACAAAAGGTCATAAGTTTAGGATAACTCTTGTACTTTCTGTGCTTTCTCAGATCCTTATTGCTCCCACCTTGGGTTAACACCAGGGTATGTGTGCTTGTGTGTGTATATATTAAAAAAAGTTGAGATGACAAAATTGATCACATAATTATGACTTCCATTTTGACTCTGAAGTTCTTCCATATGCCCCTGGTAACAAGTGTTAACAATGTATTTTATATTATTCATGATTAGTGCCAGTATTCAAAGTCATTATTTGCTTTCCTAGATTTTTTGAGAGAATTACATTTAAATGCTTAAGATCTAAAATGCCAAAAATCAGCATAAATAATAAAAGCTGGGCCTTTGTCACAAAACACACAATATGCTTATTCTTATTATGCTTATTCATCAGCATAAATTTTCTAGCACCTGTTTCTCTGGTCAGGTTTAACCTACATCTGGTTGGTAAAAGAGAGTCTCCAATGGAGAATTTCAATGTACCGTTTCTTAGATGCAAATTTCAGTCCCATCTTTCAGAGAAGGAAAACTTAAAATCAAGAGCAGTCAATGAAACATTTTTATTTAGACCGAGTGCCCAACAGAATAGACAAGAAGCATCTTTGTGTTTGATTTTGATGATGGATTTGAGGGAAAAAAGAGCAGGAGACGATCCTTTTGTGTAAACAGGTCACTAAAAAAGAGATAAACTAATATGAAAGGATGACTTAAGATTTGTATGTTCTTTTTAAGGAAGAAGAAGGCTTTCTGCGGTGTCAGTCTCAGAGCGTAAAAATTGTCTTTTATGTAAGTTCCTTTTCTTTTTGCAGCATAATTTTTTGCCTTTGATTAAACTTCTCCATTGGAATAATTGTTAAATGTGCAGCATAGATATTTTGTTCCAAGTTCAAACTGCAATTTCTAGAGTGCAAATTCTGAAGTTACTAGTTTTTAGTGGTCTTGCTGTTACAATCACAACAACAGTCCCACCTGGAGGCAAGAGTTTCAAAACAATTTAAAGAGCCAAATGTTCACAGGTAATCCTCAGCTTAGGACTGTAAGCAAGCCAGAATTACATTTGCAAGTCATGCTGTTCATTAAGGGTAGGTCCCACAATCATGTGACTACAATTTATGATATTTTGGTCAAAAACTGGCATTCAGCAATAGCACTTAAACGTATACACTGCTTCATGGTGCTTTTCAGCTCTCTCTAAGCAGTTTACAGAGTCAGCATACTGCCCCCAACAATCTGGGTCCCCGTTTTACCCACCTCAAAAGGATGAGTCAATCTTGAGCCTGGTGGGATTTGAACTGCCAAATTACAGTCAGCCGCAATCAGCAGAAGTAGCCTACAGAACTGCATTCTAACCACTGTGCCACCAAGGCTCAGTACATCAAATTAATGGCAAATAGCATCCCATATAAAACAATAGGTTCATTTAAAAATGAAATTGCAAAAAGAATCACGAGATAATCCACTTTATGATCATCACAACTTACAACTGTAATGGGCAGGCTCCATTAAGATCAAAAATATTCATGTAAATATTCATATTTAATTTATAATATCTATGTAGTTATACTGTATACTGAAAAATATATAACATACCTCCTTTTATAGCTATGGAATAGAGAGCACAGTACATAGACTGTAATTATATAGATTTATGTCTGATTTCTGTGTGTGTGTGTGTGTATATATATATATACACACACACACACAGAAATCAGCACACATGTAAGTACCCGCGAAAGCCTAAGAAAACATACATACATATATATATATATATATATATATATATATATATATATATATATATATATATATATATATATAT
>BLBF01000046.1:4803922-4831360 GCA_015471245.1 Laticauda colubrina
TGGGTCAGGCTATCACAGCCGTTAGTTTTAAATTTGAGGCTAGCCTACTGCTGTGCCAGGATGGTTTTTTTTACATCCTGATTGGTTGGGAGTCTTGGTCTGTGTTTATTGTTCTTGGAGTTTGTTTGATTGGTGTTTCTGGTTTCTTCTGTCTGTCTTGTGGCTTTGATTGGCTGGCAACACTCTGTTCCTGTGTTGGAGGCTTTCAGTGCAGCTTGGCTCCGTGTGAAAGGACGGCTATTATCTATTAGGAAGCTAGGTTTCATCTGGGTGCCTGGTGGGGGTGTGTTTGAGCTGGAGGTATCAGAGGGAGTCTGTTTGTGCCCAGGTGTTTGCCTGGCTTCACCCAGGCATTTACTTCTGCATCCAGTAGAAATATTTTAGGATTGCTGTCTAGAAATTTAAAATTTCCTCTTTCCCTAAAGACATATATTTACAGAATTGTTTTTTTTTTATAAAATGATACAAATTTACAATCTATAGTACTAATTAATATTATTCTTTTAAAATATCATTGCTCTTTATGTGATTATTCAGTTTTAAAATAATTCAGAATAATTTTTTATAAGAAATTTTTAGTATATAGATAATCCTTGACTTACAACCCCAATTGAACCCAACATTTCTGTTGCTAAGTAAGATAGTTGTTAAATGAATTTTGCCCCATTGTATGAGCTTTCTTGCCACCACTGTTAAGTGAATCCCTGCAATTGTTAAGTTAATAACATGGTTGTTAAGGGAATCTGACTCCCCAATGACTTTGCTTGCCAGAAGGTTGCAAAAGGGGCTCAACAGGACCTTGGGGCACTGCAACCATCATAAATACAAATCAGTTGCCAAGTTGCTAGTTGTCTATGTGACCAAAGAGATGCTGTACCAGTTGTGAGTGAGAAAAACAGTCATAAATCACTTTTTTCAGTGCTGTTGTAACTTTGATTGGTCACTAAATGAGCTGTTGTAGGTAAAAGATTACCTGTCATTGTGTGGGGTTTTTTCCTCCAGGAACTATTTGGGTCACTAGTGAAACTTCTTGGAAGTCCCAGTGTTAATCAGGAGTCCAGATTGGGAAGACTTACAGAACTGGAGGATTCTTCAAATGCTGAGGTGAATCATTCCATAGTTTCATTCAGGGTTGTTATTTTGCATCTTCCTTTGCAATGGAATAATTGAATAAATGACAGAATAGAACAGCTGTGAATGACAGAAAGATGGAATAGAATGCACGCATCATTCAGGCAAAAAATTAATAATTTGTGCCAAGAAGAATTCTGATAAATTTCCATCCAGTGCAGTTGATGTTGCAGGAGAAAAGACCCCTCTCAGCAATGCAATATTTAATATATTGATCATTTATTGGTCCATTTTTTTCCTTCTTCTCTTTCTGGTGGTCTTGAGTGGATTATCAGATTCAAAATCAGAGCATTCATCCAAAAGAGTACCTATATAACAAAAGGGTCCAAAGACCCCCTTCCCCTAAAAAAAAAATAGCATCTGCCAGAAATTCTTGTTTTTGTTTTGCAGACCTTTTGCAATCAGTTGCTAATGCATGAGGGGGGTAATGAAAACAGCTTGGTCAGTAAACCCACAGAAATGCCTGCTCTATTGAATCCCCAAATGTTGCCATGGTATAAGGAGGCCTCATAAAAAAGGGAACTTGGGGATAGTAAATGCTAGGAATTGTTTAAATGATTAATTATATATTGATTTGCTGAATATAGGACAGGGGTGGGATTCAAATTTTGTAACAACTGGTTCTGTGGGCATGGCTAGATGGGTATGGTCATGTGACTGGGGGTCCCATGGCTTGCATATAATGGCTTGCATTATTTTGGCAGCACCCCACCCACCCTGGTTTTGGGGCCTTCTGGACCTCAGGCAAGCCTCCTGGAGGTGTGTTTTTGCTCCCAGAAGGCTTCCCTGGGGTTCAGAAAGAAAAAAAAAGGAGCCTGGAGGGGGTGAGCAGCCCCATGCTGTTTTTGGGCCTCCTGGGTCTCAGGAAAGCCTCATGGGGGGCGTTTTTGCTCCCAGGAAGCTTCCCTGGGACTCAGGAAGGGAAAAAAAACAATGCCCCCCTCCATTTTTTGTCTTCCTGGGCCTCAGGGAAACCTCCTGAGCAAAGCAGTAAGTAAGCGAGGTGGATCTCGGCACAGCTAATCATTGGAACAGCTGATTGTTGGGAAAAAAAGAAATACCTTAAGGAGTGACTGGGCTGGGGAGAACGCTGTCAGCGATGTTGGGCATGCGCACAATGTTGCGCATGCACGATAAGGACTGACTGGTCAGGTAAGGGAGAGGTGGGCAGAGGGGCGGTCAGCCAGGGGCACAATTTGCTGGTTCTCTGAACTGCACAGAATCAAAGCAACCGGTTCTATAGAACCGGTCTGAACTGGTAGAACTCCACCCCTAATATAGGGGATGGAAGTGGGTTGGTCTTTTAGGTGGTCTTGGGAGATGGCTTCTAGGGCCTGTGAGTAAATAAATCTGTAAAAATGTTTTGTTTAAAGCAGGGGTCCACAAATTTGGCAACTTTAAGACTTGTGGACTTCAACTCCCAAAATTATTCAGCCACAGGTCTTAAAAGTTGCCAAGTTTGGAGACCTCTGGTTTAAGGCATGGAGCAATTCCCCCCGTATCCTTCTTTTGTGCAGAAAAAAGTCTTTGCAAATCTCCACTTCAGTATGTGGTTCCATTAGGTGTTGCCCACAGGGCAGGACCAGCTTTCTGGGGCAGTCTCATTTGTTTTTTTTTTAAATGGAATTGTTATTGTTTCTAAAGTAAATGCTAAACATATGTGCTAAATGGAAAATTCTGAGCAGCTTCTATATTAGATAAGCAGCTAACAGCTAAATACCAGTTGACACCTCAAGTCGAGCAAAGACAAAGATAAAAATAGAGCTTATGCTTGCAAAAACTAGGTTATAGTTAAACTGTTAAACTGGAGATGTGACACAGGAAAGCGGGCTTTTTTGAGGGGAGTAGGTACCATATAAAGTTGATGTCTTTGATAGGATGCAGTGCCAAAATGGTGGCAGGGGAGGGTGAACTTCTGTAAGGAGATAAAAGCTGGTGAATGCTTCATGCTGGGCCCAGCTTGTGTGCACCCATGTTTGCAAATAGAATGAATAAATCCTTTGCTGCTTCCAAGTTATTGTCTCAAGTTGTTCTGTCTGCAAACTTGTACTGTTTCTAACAGTAGCAATAGTTAAACAACCCATGGATTAATCTGATGCCTGAGCCCACTCCTAGGGTAAACTTCCTTTTTCTCCTGTGCAACTGTGGGCTGCATACTAATGACCAACCAATGGGTAATTTAATTTGAATTCATGTCTGGAAGAGGCCATTAATTTAATCCTGGTTTTTTTCCCTTGCATTATTGTCATAATTCCTGTAATGCAAGAAATATGAAGGCAGTGGTGCCAGGCTCTGTTCAAAGAGAAAAGAAGAAGATAGGCTCTGTTTAGCAAACAGAGCCATATGTTTAGGTAAGTTGCTGCTAGTTTATTTATTTACAGAATTTATAACCAGCGAAGAGATCTGGGCATCTTATAAAAAAGTAAATGTGACTTTCTCTGTGTCAGGTTTCCAAGTGATGAAATCCATTTAAAAAGAAAAGAACAAAGCCCATCTTCCCAGACAAATTATTTTGTTTAGAAAAGCATCAAATTGGCAAAGTCCATGGTAATTCTGGGTTGTGTCAGATCTTTTTCATGAAGACATTTCACTGCTCATCCAAGTAGTTTCTTTAGTGCTGATTGAATGGTGGAGAATGGAAGCATTTTATATTCCTTGCAGTAACTAAGTACAAATGACTAGATGATGGCAAGGAATGTAAATCCTTCCATTCTCCACCCTTCAGTCAGAAATGAAGAAGTTTCTTAGATGAGAAGTGAAATGTCTTCAGAGAAAAACAAAGCAAGTCCAGTTGCCTTTTGAAAAAGCAACTTTGGGACAACTATGTCCTGGATGACGGAGAATCTCCATAGACACTGCGGTCCTTCATATTGTAGTAGAAAGGAGACTGTCAGATAATTAAGGATTTGCTTATTTTATATGTTCAGGAGCAAATTAATAGAGTGAATTAAGTTTGGACCCATGATCAGTGACTCCCAGTTTGAGGGCTGGGACAACACCGGGAATGTTGAAATTGCATTTTGGCTGTTACCCAATAGCTATCATGGTCGGCTTCCAGTTTTAAAAAATGAAAAAGAAAAACGAAGGATTCTTCTCACTAATATTGCAGAGTACGTCATTCGGCTCAGCAGCTTATTTTTCCTGTAATTCTCAACAAAGAGGCAGATTTCCAAAGAAAACAACCCCATTTATTTTTATTTTATAGGAATGTTATGGCCCCCAGAGGTATTTTTTAAAATACGGATGATGCTAGAAGCTGATGTTTTCCTTTATAACTTCCCCATTTTTTCCTTAATTTTGTTTACTATAATTTTTTAATTAAACATCCTGTTGCACATAGGGCCTAGAGGGTGCAAACGGAAATGTGTGTGGTGTTTTTAAACCCTGTCCTGGGGACTTGTGTGATAAGCTTTATGACAGAGTAAGGGTTTGAACAAATGTCAGCTTGCTGTGGGCCTGGCCCCTCTATCACATTGACAATCAACTGGGAATTGTGAGATTTATTGGTCATAAAGTGTAAATGGAACTTATAAGAGCTCTCGGTTTGATCCATTGCAATGGAGTAATGGGATAATTTTTGGGATGAGCAAGACTGTCTTGTTTGTGGGGGGAGGTTTTCAGATGCTGATCCTCAATACCGGGGATATCTGTGGATGATGCAGGAGCCACTGTTGAGTCCACCATCACCCTGGAAAAATCCTCCCCGGAGGGACCCTGGCACGGGGCATGGCCCATGGCTCAATGAAAGGAGGCACCCCCCTAGAGTGAAAGGTACTCCCCCAAGGTCAAGTTTGATTGGGACACCCCCCAACAACTGGAATTTTTCCTCGTGGACGTGCTAACCTACATGCAGGAGTATGAGAGGGACCTCCCCCCAGAAGGAGCCAAAGCCAGAGTCTTCATTCTGGCCCTAGAAGAGGGGGGTGCATGCTGGATGGTGACCTGCCCCAATGCAGAAAGAGTTCTGAAACATCAACTGCTTTATGACGGCCTTGAGGCAAAGATTTGAGGACCCCTTAACTGATCGAAAGGCTAGAGACTGTATCAGGCACATCAGACAGGGAAACCAGCCAGTGGCTGAATATATCAAGGAATTCTGAGACCTGGCCGGCAACGTGGATTGGCTAAGGAAATACTGGTGAGCTGGTTCAAGGACGGGCTCAACGATAACCACCTGTGTGGCCCACGGAGCCCCACTGCCTATATGACTGGTACGTTTTGGCTGAGGAAACTGAAATGAACCAAGCCTGGAACCAGTACTGCACGAGTCACACCTGGAGGAGGTCCCCACCCGAATAGAGAAGAGAGATGGCCCAACCTTGCTCTGCCCCACTGCATGTGACCACCTGTTTTAACTGCAAGAAAGAAGGCCACTGCATGGTTGATTGTTGTGCAAAGACCCCTGCCCAGAAGGAAGAGAAGCAAACCATAGGAATGCCTGCAAAACCACCACAGCATCCTAGGGACAGCACTTTGAAGAGTCACATGGTCATGCAGTTCCTGCCAGAGTCTCCTCCAGCACTGGGAACTCCGACCCCTCCAGCAGAAGAACCTGACCATCCAGGGAGTGACGACAAAGACCCATTGGTAAGTGGGCCTGTTGAACTCCTTATAATCCCCATAGAACTGTTAATCCCACTAACGAGAAAAGTAAGATTTAAAGCATTGTTGGACTCAGGAATGCACAAGGAACCTATTAATCCCCACTTTAGTTAGGAGACTGGAGATCCAACTAAGATCATTAAAAATTCCAGTCTCTTTTTGCCAGCTTGATGGATCCATTGTGGGAAGCACCCCAGCCACTTGTGCCACTGAACTGTTGGAGCTCACCATGGCAAACCACTCCAAAACCATTGCTTTCATTGTAATGCCAGGGATTAAGTGACCTCTAGTTTTGGGACTAACCTGGCTAAAGAAATAGAACCTGAGAGTGGACTGGATGGAAGGGACCCATGGATTCCCTAACAGTGAATCGGTCCAGATGGAGGAGCCTCACAAGGCAGGAATGCCACGCTGTGAGGAAATAGTTCCTGCTGTGACAAGCAGATCCCTATCAGGCATCCCCAGAGATACGGAGACTTAATTGATGTGTTTAGTGAAGCAACTTCAGACAAACTCCCCCCTCATAGACCAACAGACTGCCATTGAGATTCTACCAGGGTCCAAACTACCTAAGCCAAAAATGTATGCCGTGACCCCTTGGGAACTGGATTACCTGCACCGATTTATAGACAAAAAACTTGAGTGCGGCTTCATCAAACCTGTCAGTCCCAAGATGGCAGCCCCAGTACTGTTCTGAGAGAAAAAATACTGCTCACTACGTCTATGAGTGGACTATAGAAATTTGAATGCTATTTGCAAGGATAATCTGTACCCTCTACCTCTGATGAAAAACATACTGGCTCATTTGGTAAAGGGGAGGATTTTCTCCAAATTAGATTTAAAGGAAGCTTATTAATGTATCTGAATTTGGGAGGGGAATCAGTGGAAAACAGTGTTTAACTGTCCGCTGGGGTGTTTTCAGTTCAAAGCTTTGGTGTTCTGACTCCAAGGGGCCCCAGCTGTTTTCATGCAGCTGACTAACGAAGTACTGAATGAGTACTTGTACAAAGGGGTTTTGGTTTATCTTGATGACATATTGATTTACACTGAAACTAAGGCTGAACATATTAAGTTAGTGTGGGAAGTCTTGAAAAAGCTAAGAGCAGCTAAGTTGTTTGCCAAACTGTCCAAGTGCAAATTCCACCAAGCCAAAATAAATTACTTGGGATTCCAAATCTATCATCAAGGAGTAGAAATAGATTCAGAAAATGTCAGGGTGGTGCTGGAGTGGGAAACCCCTCATGTCCGCAAGCAATTACACAGCTTCCTGGGTTTTGCCAACTTCGATCAGAAATTCCTTCTTTTGCACAAATAGCACTTCCAATTACTAACTTGTTGAAAACCAAAGGGGTAGATAAACCAAAACCTAGCCAGCCACTAAAATTGTCTATGAAATGCCAAGCAGCCTTTGTAAAGCTGAAAAGATTTTTTTCAGCCAAACCAGTGTTAAAACATCTTGATCTGGAAAAACTTTGTAGTTCAAGCTGACACCAGTGATGTGGCAGTTGGAGCAGTCCTACTCCAAGAAAAGGAAGAAGGCAAACTGCAACCACGTGCATACACTTCTAAAAAATTGACTGAAACTGAAGAAAGATGGGCAAAAAAAAGAGATTCTGAGATTTGCAACAACTTCCTTGAAGAAGGGGCTATGAAGAAGATAAGATCCTTGTCATGTTTATTGCAATGCCAGCAGTAATTCAGGACTGCTCATCGTGGTCTATAAAATGTTGAAAAGCTCTTACAGGCTCTGAAGAATATCTGTCATGCATTAATGGGCCATACATTTCATTCAGTGGATGTTTTAAATTCCTCTTTATTTCTAGAATCAAAAGTGTGCTCAGTAAAATACAAAATTCTGTGCAATTTAAATTCAGGGCTGATATGTTGTCAAAAGCATTGGTAACTGCACTGGAGGTGAATGGCAGCCTTTGAGCTTCCAAACCAGCAAAGTTAGAACCCACATCTTCCTGTCACAAAGACAAAGACATGCATGATTAGTCCTGTTTCACAGACCTTGAAAGCAAAGCTTGGAATTTTCAGAGAAAAAGAGAAGTCCAGGAAAACTGAAATGGAATGAAGAGGTGCTTCTGATAATGAGCTCAGCAATTTCTGTTTTGAATCTTTTGTGATTTGGAATGGCAATTTGAATTCCTGCTCTAATCTCTTTACAGCAGTTTTTTCAAACTTGGCAAATTTAAAATGTGTGGACTTCAACTCCCAGAATTCCCTGGCCAGGTTGGTGTCTGAGGAATTCTGGGAGTCGATGTCCACCTATCTTAAAGATGCTAGCTTGAAAAATGCAGTTTTTTCAGCAAGTTCTTTTTTATTACTCGAAAACAAACAAGTACAAGGGTTTAAACTGCCCCAATCTAATTCTCTCATTTAGTTCTGAGATAATTTTAATTTTTGAATCAGGTCATGTTACTTTGGGACGGATGGTGATTGGGCCATGTGATGTGGTGATGTGGAGATGGGTGCAGAGGATGGATTTGTAGTTTTTACTTATTGTAAGGAAGCCCAGAACTTTCAAATTCGGGATTCCACAGTTGTGCCAGTTACTATCCAAATAAAGGAATTTTTGAGAGATGTCTTGTCTCGGAGTTATTGGTTGGAGTGGAGGTTTTCTGGAATGCTGACATTAGCTTTTTTTTTTTTTTTTTTTGAGAAGATAGGGAGGCATTCTTCTGTTGTACTGAATGCATATATACGAATTGCCAAAAAGTGGAGCTTTTAACAAGGAAGTAATAGTAGGCCTTCCTCAAATTTCCTTCTGCAAATTCCTCTGTTATATTTCCTCAAGTATGTCTTATTATTTCAAAAGGCTGCAGAACAAAAGAGAAGACAACACCAAAAAGGACTCCCAAACCAATATCTAGGTCTTGGCTCTCTCAAAAACAAAGTCGCATTAAAGTCATGGAAGCCTTGACAGAAACCCTCCAGAAAAGGTAGGTCAGTATGGTTGGACATCCTTGGTATACAGGAGGGGGACAAACATGATAAAATTAATTTTTAATTACAGTGAATCAAATTGGGATTTTAAATTTGATAAATAATAGTTATTAAAAATTAATTGATGTGTGGAATCAAATGCAGGACCCAAAAACCGATAATCAACGCTTACTGAAGAACAACTTATTTAACAGTGGGCATTGGAGATTATACTGTTTCTCAGCTACTCTTTGGCACAAATGCAGGGAGAAAAAAAGACACTCTTCGCTTCAGTATTTCATAACACAAAAGCTTATTGTTTATTCCTTCCTCCACAAGGAGTCCGAGATAATTGCTAAGCAAACAAAATAAAGTTGGATCTAACCCGAGTTTCCTGGGACTCAATATAATGATTTCCCCTCATTACTCTTCATTACCCCTGATTACCCTTATTACCCATGATTACTGCTTTTAATGATAATTATTGATATGAACTCAATCACATGAATCGTGGTTAATGCATAGTTTCACCTCACAGCATTTTACATAGACCACGCATATAATTATGATACAGAGTTTGTTCTGATGAAGAGGAATGCCATCTTTCAGGTTACCGTGGCTTCGATGCAAACACATGTGTTGCGTAGTCACGACACTGTTACTGTCTTCAAGAATTATTTTCTTAATAGAAGAACCTATCAGTTGGTGATAGAAATTTTGATAAATTTCTCAAAATAGAAATTTTGAGAATCAGACACTTCAAGGATTTTTGAATTAGCGCACATTTCCTTTAATGTTTCTGTTTTGCTAACACAGTCCCACTTTACGATGGTGGCAAACGCAAGTCCCTGTAAAGGTCTGCCTCTCCTCTCCATTCAAGAAAGTAAAGGCTCTTGAAACTCCAGCATTTCAAAAGGAACCTTTTATTGGAAGAGAGTGATTGCAGGACCAAGGAAAGCAGGATCTAAAGTCCCCATCAGGAGACAAACAATACAGTTAGGATAAAGTAGTTAGAAACCCCTCTCCTCAGTCTGAGATTGAATGAACCAATCCACAGGTGTGAAGATGCTGTTAGAACAGATGGCCTGAGAAAGAGATAAGAAGCTCGTCTTGCAGGAAACTTCAGGACTGAGACAAAACACATGGCCCTCCCCCCCTTATTATATTCCCCAAAAGGTAAATCAAGCTTAGGGCACATAGGTGCCAGGATAAAGGCTATAAATTAGGGCAGTGGTCGCCAACCAGTGGGCCGGGGACCATTGGTGGTCCATGAGAAAATTTTGATGGTTCACAGAGAAATGTCACCCCCAAAGTAATTAATCTAGGCTGCGTGGGAACATAAGGCTGCGCCTCCCACATGGCCCACGGGAACACAAGGCTTGCATCCCTTGCATTGCAAACAACATGAGGAAGTGAGGGAAGGGGGGAGAGGGGGGAGGGGAAGAACTTGTCCCACTTGCCCCACACTGCTTGCCTGGCCACCAGGCTGCTTCTTTCTTCTTCTGCTTTTGGCTCCACACAAGGAAAGCAACAAAAGTCTTTCTTTCTCTCCCCAAAACTCTGCCAGAAATGAGTCTTTGGGATCCTGCAAGGCATCCAGGTCCAAGAGGCTGCGCCGGCAAAGACTCATTTCTGACAGAGTTTGAGGGAGAGAAAGAAAGACTTCTGCTGCTTCTGCTGCTTTCCTTGCAGGAAGCCAAAAGTCTCTCTCTCTCCCCCTGAGAACAAAGCTGGAGACGGTATCCTGCAATCCCAAATAAAGAACGATCGATCAGTAGGAAAACAGGGTGGGGAATTTTCCTGCAGACTTTTGGGAGGATTTTCCCAGGGTCTCTGGTCCATGGAATTTAAAATTAAGAGTTTATTGGTCCCTGAGGTCCAAAAGGTTGGTGAGCTCTGAACTAGAGGAATACAGGATGTATGGAAAATAGGAAGAGAGCAATAAGCTAAAATTGTATCCAGGCCCTCTCCCCACAGGAATGGTTGTATCACGATAGGGATCTGACAGTCCCTTTTATTTTACTAACACAGGTGATAGTATAAATAGCATCCCTTACTCATGAAGGTACTTTTTGAGATAGGTTAAGAGAATGAGGACCGCCAACATTCCTTCGGTATGCTTTAGGATAGAGTAGTAGCTTGAATTGGCCTCTGTCTGATTCATAGAACACCAAAGCAAATATTCTTCCTTGGTGTTTCCTGGTATCTTCAAATACAGTATTTCATTGAAAAGTCTTAAGAGAACAGCATTCCAAATAGCCTGTTTGCTAATTTTTGGGGTGGAAATGAAAAGAACACATGTTATTTGGTGCGAGCGATTGACTGGTTAGACGAACGTATCCCATGCCTCTCTGTATTTCAGGCTGAATGAGTCCCTTGACTTGGATGTGCAGAAAAATATAGTATCAAAAATAGCAAAGAAAGTGGAGATGGAGATATTCAAACAGTTTGGCCGTGTGGATCGGCTTTACAAAAACAAGTATCGCAATCTTCTCTTCAATCTGAAATCAACAGACAACCAGGTCATATATACAAAAAAAAAAAAAAAGCTAAGTTGCCTTATAATTTATTTTGAAACATTTAAGAGAATCTTAACTACGAAGCAAGGGACTTAAAGTATGGCTTGCTTTATTATCATCCCGGGCTGTCATTCATTTTTTTGTTCCATTTAAAATTACATTTAATCAGAAAAGGTACTTTTAAACCAAATATCTAGTGAGCAGGATAAATTATTCTTATAAATAGAAGAATCATTAATGATTATGGTAAATGATAAATTATAAGATAAATGATAAATTATTCTTGTCTGGTTTTTATTCAATATGAAATATAAAAGGACGGACAAGGAGGCTGCAGTTCAGTGGCTTTTGGCTCCTCCAAATTCTGCTAGATTTAGGTAGCACTAGTAATAGCACTTAGACTTATATGCTGCTTTACCATGCCTTACAGCCCTCTCTTAGCAGTTTACAGAGTCAGCATATTCCCTCAACAATTCTAAAAGTCCTCATTTTACCAACCTTGGAAGGATGGAAGGCTGAGCCGGTCAGGATCTAACTGCCGAACTGCTGGCAGTCAGCAGAAGTAGCCTGCAGTACTGCATTCTAACCACTGCATCACCGCATAAAATGAGCTTTTCATGCAATTCTTGGGTTTAACTCTGCACTGAGTGATAGTAGAGATAGCAACTTTGTTTAGCACCTTCTATGTTTAATGACTGCTTACAGTCATTAATGATGAAAAAGTAACTTTATGGCCAATATTTGTATTTATGACCTTTACAAGCCTTTACAAGTCTGTAAATCAAAGAAAAGCTGAAGTAGAACTGTAGGCACTCTTATATTTCTACTTAACCATTTTGCTTAATGACCAAGTTGCCAGTTGCAGCTTGTGGTTGCTAAGCAAGGACTGCCGGTAATATGTACTCATCCTTGAGTTGCCAGAAAGCTGTATCAGCATGAAATTTGCTGTCACCCTTGTTGGTCCATCTGCTGCCTCTCCAAGTAGTCCTTGATTTATAATCACAATTGGGACCAAGATTTCAATCTCATTAAATGAGTCACACCTGGTTTTATGGTTGTTGTTGTTTTTTTGCTACAGATAAGTCAATCATGTAAGTTGTTAAGCAAATCTAACTTCTTCCATGGACTTTGCTTCTCAGAAATCAGCTGGGAAGTTACAAATGGCAATCACATGATCCTAGGATGCTGCAACCATCATAACTACATGCTGGTTGCCAGTTGTCCAAATTTTGACCATATGATTGCAGGGACACTAAGAATCATACTAAGGCCAGTTGTAATTTACTTTTTTCAATGCCAAAAGTACACACACATATAGATTGAATGGAACCTGGCTTAATAGCTGTAATTGTGAGAGGGATCTTAAGAGTCTTAGAAGACAATCAATTAAACATGAGCCAGCAGTCTGCAGCAGCAGCCAAAAAAGCCAATGCAATCCTAAGTTGCATTAACACATTCAAGATCACATGAGGTACTAATACCATTCTATAAACCCTTATTAAGACCACACCTAGAGTACTGCATCCAGTTTTGGTCACTATACTATAAAAGGATGTTGAGGCTCTAGAAAAAGTACAGAGAAGAGCAACCAGGATGATTAGGGGACTAGAGGCTAAAACCTATGAAGAACGGTTGCAGGAAACTGGGCATGGCTAGTCTAGTGAAGAGAAGAGAAGAACCAGGGGAGACATGATAGCAGTCTTCCAATATTTGAGAGGCTGTCACAGACAGAAAGGGGTCAAGCTATTTTCTAAAGTACCTGTAGGCCAGACAAGGAATAATGGATGGAAATTGGACAAAGAGAGATTTAACCTGGAACTAAGGAGAAACTTTCTGACAGTGAGAACAATCAGCCCATGGAACAGAAGGTTCCCTCGCAAGTTGTGGGAGCTTCATCAGTTGAGACTTTCAAGAAGAGATTGGATTTGTCAGAAATGGTGTAGGGTCTCCTGCTTGGGCAGGGGGTTGGACTAGATGACCTACAAGGTCCCTTCCAACTCTGATTATCTGTTATCTGTTTAGTCTGTGAGAATTAGACATGGTTGAATGGAAGACAAAAATATTAGGAAGCACTATTGATTTAATAGCAGTTATTACCACGAACTGATTTGATATTTTCATTACACAAAATTTTAATGCCTGTTCATTTGAAATTAACTCACTGGAGGCAACAGGGGATCACTTCTTCACTTTCTCATTGAAGTCTAAAGCCCCTGAAGGCCAGACAAGGAATAAAAAATGGAAAGTGATCAAGGAGCGATTTAACTTAGAAATAAGGAGAAATTTTCTGACAGTGAGAGCAATCCAACCATGGAACAGAAGTTGCCTTCAGAAGTTGTGGGAGCTTCATCACTGGAGTCTTTCAAGAAGAGATTGGACTGCCCTCTCTTAGAAATGGTGTAGGGCAGGGGTGTCAAACTCGATTTCATTGAGGGCCGCATGAGGGTTGTGTTTGACATTGGGGGCATGGGGTGTGTGGCTGGGGTGTGTGTGGCCAGCCTGATGTCAATTGTGTCAGGGAGTGCCTGTGGTGGCCTGAGCTCTCTGCCAATGATAATGGGCTCCCGTGCTCCATTTTCAGCTGGGACAGCCTCTTGCAACCCTCTGCCAGCAAAAACGGAGTTTGGGAGGGCCACACAGGGCCCCCGGAAGCTCCGTTTTTGCTGGTAGAAGCATCACAGGCCAGTCCTTCGCTGTTTCCAGGGCAGCCCCACGGGCCAGATCTAAGCATCTGCGGGCCAGATCCAGCCCTTAGGCCTTGAGTTTGACATCCCTGGTGTAGGGTCTCCAGCACTGGGTGGGGGGTTGGCCTAAATCAACGGTCACCAACCGGTGGTCTGTGGCCCATTGGTGGTCCGTGAGAAAATTTTGGTGGTCCGCAGAGAAACCTCACCCCCAGAGCACCCCCCAAAGCAATTAATCCAGGCTGCACAGGAACACAAGGCTGTGCTGCCCACATGGCCCACGGGAACCCTCCCTACCCACTCACTCCTTACCTGGCAAACTTGCCTGCTAAATTACTATTTTTCCTTTTTCCGACCATCACGTGTTCTGCTGTGCTGGGAGATTTAGATTAGCTAGAAAGCAGGAAATGGTTGGATTTCTTGCTTTCTAGCTAGTCTTTAGATCTTCAGCCCTGCTTTTAACCCTGAGGTCCAAAAGGTTGGCGACCCATGGCCTAGATGACCTACAAGTCTGTTATTATCCTAGATGACTTCCAAGTCTGTTATTCTGAGATGAATGATGGATTAATCAAATAGATAAACAAAATAAACTTCAAACATTAAACAAATGGTTATAAGTTGAGGACTAATTACATCGACTCAATTCCTAACCTTTCTGGAAGGTGATATAGGTGATGAAACAAACAAATATGACATATTTGGAGGCCACCCTTCAACAGTGCTGGACTGAGTAATGAATATTACCTTAGTACTTCTACAGCTAAGCACAACTTAAGGCTGTTTTGTGGGCTGGGGGTGAGATAAAATCAATTCATGGGACAGAAAAGACTTGCTGTCCATGGATGTTGAGATGCAATTGGAGGCCCGCCCACCAATTTGAAAGAAGTTTATCCATCTTGAGTTGGAGAAATCTAGAGAAGGCAGCTAGAGATTCGCTGACCCAGTCAGCTTGCTAGATTATTGTATTACAGATCCTGGTTTGCAATCTATATGACTGTTTGTTTCAAAAGCGTTTCTGGCTTCTTGTACTCTTTCACGGAAAGGAAAATAAGGCTGTTTTAGGCCAGCTATTATTTTAATTACAGCTCTCATGCAAAACATCTTTTGCTTGTGTTTTTCCCAGCTCTTCCACAAGTTGATGCTTGGAAAAATTACCCCAAGGAGACTAGTTCAGATGAATTATTTAGAGATGGCCTCCAAGGAACTAGCAGAGTGGAGAGCCAAGAAGAATAAACATGTAAGTTGAGGTCCCTGCACCTTTTTCAGCTTGGTTGACATATTTGGAAGGGGAAGAATTTGCTGAGGGTATAAATACAGTCTTATTTCTCCCATCTGAAAAAGTTAATCTTGGCAGCCAGGTTTGTTTTGTTAAATTTATACGCCACCCATCTTACTTTCAAGTGACTCTTGCCACCAGTAGGAGGAGGATGTCTTGAATATGTTCACCACCTTGAGTCATTTGTGAAAATAATAAAGGTGGGATATGCATGAATAAATAAATATAAAAATCAATACAGGTAGTCCTTGACTTACAACAGTTCATTTAGTGACCAAAGTTACAACAGCTCTGAAAAAATGTGAACTATGACCATTTTTCACACTTATGACCATTGTAGCATTCCCCATAGTCACATGATCAAAATTCAGACGCTTGGCAGTTGATTCATACTTTGTGATGGCTGTAGTGTGATCACCCCTTGCGACTTTCTAATCAGCAAAGTCAATGAGGAAGTCAGATTAGCTTAACAATTGTGTTATTAACTTAACAAGTACAGTGATTGTCTTAACTGTGGCAAGAAAAGTCATAAAATGAGGCAAAACTCACTTAACAAATGTCTTACTTAGAACAAAAAAAATTGGGCTCAATTGTGGTTGTAAGCCGAGGACTACCTGTTTTTCTGCAGTCACAAGACAAGCCTCCTAGAGACATTTAGTGATATAGTTGTTCCTAGTGGCACTGACAGCTTGCTCCAGGAGGTTATGTACCAGTTCCCCAAAATGGTTTAGGCATAATCTTTGAAAGGCAAAGAGGTGGCTTATCTTTTAGATGGGTTTGCATTATGATAATCTTTGGAGATGAAAACGAATAATGGTGGATGCATTATTCATACTTTTAGTTGCTCTGTGGTGGGGAGATAGGCGTTGACACTCATATGTTTCACTGCTTAGTTAAATTTGTGGGTCCTACTATCATTGCTGGGTCTAGTTCAGGTTCTTCTTCTTATTCTTGAGCTTATTTCAGAAGCTGCCGGTCTGTCACCCTCTTGACTCCATTCCCAGATGTGTACCTTTGAATGTCATGTGAGAAATGACCCTTCTCCTTGGAGCTATGTCCGTCTCATTCTCTTGCTTACAGGAACTGGAGATAATTGAGAAAGAGGAGCGAGAAGTGCCAAGGCATTGCTCTGAAAAATTCACCCATAAAGGAATTGTAGAGATATACAGAGAAGCAGACATAGATGTGGCATCTGAAGAAATAATTGTGAGTAGAGTGTAGTGTTCAGGCAAGGGCAACCAACTGAGTGTTGCTGTCGTGTTCCCTTGAGTTTGAAGGAAGAGATTATCAAGGATTAGCCCCAGCTGAAGCTGAAGAAGCTTCTTGGATGAAAAGCAAAACAAAAAACAAGAAAGTCCACTTGCCTTTTTTAAAAAAGCATCATTGGGACCCAATTGAATTGTTAAGATTGGAAGAAGAGACTCTTGTCAAGATTCGCTCTGGTCAGAGACCCATCTTCCTGGCCTTGAGGTCTTCCTCCTGTATTGCTATGGAACTTGGGGGTTGCCTTTGGCCTCTCTGCTTTCCATTGCAATGAATTTATGGAGATTTCATCAGAAATTTAATTCTTGGGTGTTTTCAGCATTTATTATTATTTTAAAGTATTTACAACTTTTTATTCTGATTTGGTTTTGGTTTAGTTGCTGCCCCCTCTCCCTCCCTCCCATAGCAAAAAAACAGTGGCAGATCAACCAAATAAGAAAAAGGTTTGAATATGCTGAAATTCCTGGGATTCTGTATAATTGGTTGTAGATAGTACAGGTAACATTACAAAAGATGTCTGGATTGGATGATTTTCCAAGTTCCTTTTTGACTCTCATCATCCTAGATGCAATCTTACTCTACTTGGTATTAACATTTCCTTGAACTGCTGTAGAAGTTAACCAAATGGGTGTTTCTACACTGGAAATCAGAATCTTGGGAAAAAGATGCCTAAAATCTAATGTTTAGATTTTTCATTTCTGACTGCCTTTGCTAATATTGTTAAAGGTAGTCCTGAACTTACAATCATTTGTAAATTATTTGAAGTTACAACAGGACTAAAAATGACTGAGCTGTCCTCATGCAACAGTCACCGCAATCTTACGATCACCTGATCAAAATTAAGGGTTTTGGCAACCATTAAAAATGGTGGAAGTGTCCCAGAGTCATGTGATTGCTACTTGCAACCTTCCCAGCCAGCTTCTGACAAGCAAACCTAATGGAGGAAGCTGGATTTGCTTAATGATGTCACGATTCACAAATGTGGCAAAAGAGTGATGTAAAATCGGGTATAACTCAATTATCAGCTGCCTTACTAAGCAATGGAAATTCTGGTCCCAACTGTTGAAGTTGAAGTCTACGTGTAGCAAACTGTCTTTTTCTTGTTAGAGTAGCTTCATTGACTAACCCCCACTTCCCAGTAAATTATATTAAAGCTGTAACTTCATTAACTTTATCATAGATGTCAGCTGATGGGGCTAAAAATTAAAAGCACAATAACTCTCCTGGTGGTACATTTTTTTAGGAATCATTGCTACTCGAGGTGCCATCTTCAGTTGGGAACAACCAAATAAGTAAGTTTATTTATTTATTTGACTAATATGTTATTGATTGAAAGCATTTTCTCACCAAGTCTTGGCCACTCCCAATCAAAATCAATTAAAACAACATATAAAACCATATTAAATCTATAAAATTAAACATTAATTAATTAAAAACAACTATATAAGCAGTCTCAGTTCTCCAAGTGATTCTAAATAGTTCTGAGCATTGAAGGATTTGGGTCTTATTTTATTTGTATTTGCAGCTTAGAGTAGGGGAGGCTCAAAACTGCTTTGGTGCTTCTGAATTTGGTATTCAGGTCACTGGGTTCTACAAGAAACACCTGGGTCCAGGCTTTGGTGTAAAATCTACAGGCTGCTTTTCCAGTGAACATCATTCTGAAATGAACAAATGAACTGAATGTTGGTTTTCAAACTGTTCCTTTTCCATCACTGTGTTGTGATTTACCAGCAACCGGTGCAGACAGCAGAAGTATCGGACAGTGAGGAAGAAAGAGAACCAGTCAGGGAGTCTAAAGAGGACTTGGACAAGGGTCCTACATCTGATGCAGGGATGGGGCCAGGACTATCTGAGAGTGGGGTGCTGCCTTCAGAGCCATTGGAGTCTGGTAGCAGCGAAGCAGAGGACCCTAAGGAGCCTGTTCCCAGTGCATGTGTGCGCAGGGTTGCTAGAAGGAGAGCACAGCTGAAGCAGCAGTGGCGACTTGGGAGCAAGGCTGGGAGGTGATTGCCCCTCCCATAAGGAATAAAAGCCAGCCCTCGGTGATGTGCTGTTTGCAGGAAGCAAAGAAGTTCATTAGATTCTGATTCCTAATCAAAGCCCTGCGGACTCTGGTTTGTCTTTTCTGGAACTTCTGTCAGTTTATCTGCTAATTAAGTGGACATTTGTTTCTTGGCAGCCTTGTACGAGCCTGAAAGGCATGCTTTTATTGTAGGCAATTGTGTTTAATGACTTTGGCTGGGAATGCAAATAATTCCCAGCATTGCATTAAAAAAGGTTTGCTTTTACGCACAGCGTGTGTTTTCTTAATTTGAACGAAGCTTGGGTCAGAACACACTGTTGGGGAGTCTGCAAACCTTCTGGTGATGGAACAATCATACCTATGTTTGTTTGGCTGTGTTACTACTTCATTTCAGAAATAGTTTTTTCACCAAGGAATGGTATCGTAAGAAGGAGCTGTAGGATGATTTGGAGGAGAAAAACTAACCATACAAGAGTCCAGCCCTTTTAACCAGAAAGACATACTGATATTGAGATGTTTGAATAAATAATAAATAGAGTTAATCATGGAATCTAAATGTCAATCTGTCCCAAACTTTAGGGCTTGCCATTTGTTTGTCCATTTATTAACTGTTTATGTTAGAATTGTGAACATGGATTTTGAAAAATTGACTGAGGATCATTTAAAATGCCCAGGTAGTCCTTGACTTACAACCATTCATTTAGCAAGCGTTCAAAGTTCAAAGACTGGTCCTTGCACTCAACAATGATTGCGGTGTGCTCAAAGTCATGTGGTTGACATTTGTACCCTTAGCAACCGGCATGTATTTATGATGGTTGCAGCATCCCTGGGTGATGTGATCACAATTTGCAACCTTCTTAACTGGTTTCTGACAAGCAAAGTCAAGGAGAAAAGCTGGATCCACTTACTGACCATATATTCATTTAATGTGATTTATTCACAATGTATTCACAACATATGATCTGTTTGATAACTATGGCAAAAAAGTTTGTAAATTTGGGCACAACTTACTTAACAACTGCCTTGGTTAGCAATGGAAATTGTGGTCCTAGTTATAGTCATAAGTTAAGAACTTCCTGCAATTGAAAACAACACTTACGAGTATCTTTTTTTCTGGCTCTGCAGGAGAGTTGGCTACTGACAGTGATCGGGTATTTGAGCCAGCCACATATAAATTTATTTTTCAGCAGCAGGAAAATCCCTGTCAGATTTTGCATCAAAACATCACATACTCGGAAATTGACAAAAGACCTCAGGATAAGGGCAGGTCTGTCTATGGAGCTCAATTTATGATTTTCAAATCATGTGGAACAGGGGTGGGATTCAATTTTTTTAACAACTGATTCTGTGGGCGAGGCTAGGTGGGCATGGCCATGTGACTGGGTGAATGTGGCTTCTTTTTTTTGCAGCATCCCCTACCCCTCTTGCTCCATATTTTTTTTTCCTCCTGGGCTTCAGGGAAGTCTCCTGGGGGGTGTTTTTGCTCCCAGAAGGCTTCCCTGAGGCCCAGGAACATAAAAAATGGAGTGGGGAGGGGTGTGCAGCACCTCCCCCCCTGCATGCCCCATTTTGCCTCCTTGGCCTAAAGGAAGCCTCTTGGGTGAAGCAGTAAGACAGTGAGGGGGATCCCGGCACAGCTGATTGTTAGAACAGCTGATCGTCAGGTGGAAAAAAAAGAAATACCTTAAGGTGGGGGTCTCCAACCTTGGCAACTTTAAGACTTGTGGACTTCAACTCCCAGAATTCCTCAGCCAGCTTTGCTGGCTGAGGAATTCTGGGAGTTGAAGTCTACAAGTCTTAAAGTTGCCAAGGTTGGAGACCCCCACCTTAAGGAATGACTGGGTGGAAGAGAATGCAGTCAACGATGTCAGCATGCGTGATAAAGACTGACAGGGTGGGGAGGGGTGGGCGGAGAGGAGGAGGGCCAGCCAGGGCATGATTTGCCAGTTCTCTGAACTGCACAGAATCTTAACAACCGGTTCTACAAAACCGGTCTGAACCGGTAGAATCTCACCCCTGATATGGAATTTATTATTTTCAAATAATGTATTCACATTCCATGAACCACTGAGTGTCTCGTCCTTTTCAATAAAAACTTCCAGAAGTCTTAGGGAATGCTATGTGAATATTCCAGCCTGACTTCAGGTGATTGACAAGCACGTACTGGAGTGTATAACATCAGAAGTGACACTAGAAGGCAAAATCATGAAACTGCATCTCACTTACTTTGGCCATGTTATGTGGGATTGGAAGAGTTAGTGGTAAAAGGAAACCAGACTGCCAAAGAACATGGCTGGACACCATCAAAGCTGACACCAGGTAGAGTTTTGTAATGACAAAACTTCTCCCTGCCCCCAAATTCCCAGTCACTATTGCATTCAGGTGAGGAACACATACTGAAAGTCAAATGCAGTGAAGCCAGAGCAAAATGTGGCACTGTTATTTTCATCTCATGGTCATCTCTAAATTACTTGAGTTTCCAGCAGGTAACCTTGCGTTTTGCATTTTGCAAATTTATTCTCCTAATTTATGGCTGATTGCCTTACAGTTTCTTTTCTGGTCCTCAAGAAGCATGTTTAATGGAGATTGAAGAGGCTAGAATATTTTCTTTTTCCATCCCATGCAAATTGGTCTGTCTTCTCTCTGAAAGAAAATATTTGAGCTGAGAAAATGGGGACCCTGCTTACTATGTCTATTTCTTATCTTCAGGCTTTGAATTGGAGGTAAAGGCAATGTTTGCCCTTGAGCCAAAGCAGCCTAATGCATTTCTGTTGGGCAAAAAAAGACATCAGCAAAACCAGGAAAAAACTGGTTAGATCCTTTGGGTCAATGCCAAGCAGTTGGCAGTTAAATATTAAACCCATCTTTCATCTCTTGCTCTGGGACCATCCCTCAAGTACATCTGTTGTGCATTTCTTTATTAAGTTTTAATTTTATTCAATTATTAAATCTATATGCCACCCATCTCACAACCAAAGTGATTCTTTTACTGGATCCATGTCAGATAACCCCTATTAAACATGCTGTGACTTCCAGTAGTCATTTCTATTCGAAATTTATTATGTAGAAACATTAGCATATTAAAATTGAGTGGAAACTCATAGGGATTAATTAAGACACGAAATAGGAAGACCCAAAGCAGCTGGTGTGTAGACCATAATCTGCAGATTTATTTCTCTTTCTTCAGGTCTGCCTTTGCTCGTAGTGCAAACCAAAATCGACCAATGGCAAAGCAGTCCAGCTACTCAGTCATCTGGAATGGGCTTATCCAGACATTCAGTGTGAAGCAGTTTGTAGCCAAAGCATACCCTGTTTCTGGTTTTGGCCCTCATCTCTGTCAGGTAGGGGTAGTATCTAAAAAAGAGAATATTTATAGCTCAGAGTTGAACTGTGTGGTCCTTGGTGCTCTCTGAGCTTAGTTGTTTTCTTGTAGTTGTTTTCTTGTAGATGTTGTAGATTATAAGTAACATGATCATTGCTAGGACATCAGTGTTAATCTAGCACCGAAGATGTTACCTAGTTGAACAATGAAATGTCTGCAGAAAACAGTCATGTTCAGAGAGCACCAAGAAGAGGATCCACTGGTAAGGGTAGCTTTGAGTAACTGAATCAGCTGTGGGCTACCTGTGAGATGCACACCTGACACCCCCATTTTCAGCCTCTCAGCACATTAAGACCTGACCTGTTGCTGAAATTCGGCCACAGAATGGTCAATTTTGGCAATGTGATTTTGCGCATCTATCTTTGAAGTTGAAATGGAAATTACCTTCTGATTCCTCTTCTCACCCATAACACCACCAAAAGGGCCAGAATTTTAGTGCTATTCCTCATTGGGATAGCAGTAGACAATTTCCTGATGTCCTGACAAACATAATATCAGCACAGCCACTCCTGTGCCCCATAGAAGGAATGTGCAATTTCTCCATTATTCCACTTCTGTCACTAGAACATTACACAGCATGGGTAAATTTTAAATACATAACTACATAATGCATTCCAATGCACTTTTATAAAAGATGTTGCAAGACATGATGTTTGGAAAAAAAAACAAACTGCAGTAAAATTCATTCATTCATTCTTGGCTCCCATCTCAAATAGGTGATTTGAAAAATATTTTTTAATGAATGCTGGCTGGGGAATTGTAGAAGATGAAATCATACAGCTTAACGTTGCTGAGACTAAGAAACACTGGTTGCAGCAACTTACAGTCATGTGAATGCAATTTTTGCCAGTTTCCAGTGTTTTTTGCTGGTTTTCAACATTTGAAATTTGGAATTCAGCATTACACCCATTCAGGAGAATGCATTTGCTTTATGACCATCATAAAAGTGGTTGTAAAATTGAGTCAGGTCACATAATGACCCACCTAATGATTGCAATTACTTATGATGTGAATTCTGCACTCAATTGTGGTTGTTAAGTGAGGACTACCTGTATACAACTCAAATGCATCCATGCTTAGAATAATGTGTACTATTTGGTCACTGAACTCCTGCAAGGAGAAAAGAAGTAGCACTTAGACTGGTTTCAATTGCAGAAATGGACCACAGTTATTCTTATATTCTTTTGGACTTCTGTAAGCTGCGAGCGAGGCAGGAATGTTCTGCTTCCATTGGGAGCTTATTAGAGAGCCCCAACTTATCTGTGTTCTTTTTGCTATGGGGTTTTGGCCCTATTGGTTTTCTTATTATAGTCTATAAGCAACAGGTGATGTGGTGGCTCAGTACATGGTTAAGGTGCTGGGCTTGTTGGCTGGAAAGCCGACAGCCCAGGTTTGACACCTGAGCATCATGTGATGGGGTGAGTTCTTGTTCTCATCCCAGCTCCTGCCAACCAAGCAGTTTAAAAGCATGGAAATGCAATAATAAATAATAAATAAGTACCACTTTGGTGGGAAGGTACAGCACTCTGAGACATTATGATGGCCACGTGACCACAGAAATGTCTTTGGACAGCACTAGCTCAATGGCCTTGAAATGAAGATGAATACTGTCCCCTATACAGTAGCTGGCAATGATAAACACATTAAATCTGCAGGGATTTTTTACCTTGCCATAAGGAGTGCTGATAAAAAGTGTATCCATTGGATTAGCCTTACTTTTTTTAGCTTTCTTTTTTATAACCCTGAAAGTTTGCTTCTTTTATTTTCTTGTAGGCTTTACCAACAGTTCTTCAGTCAGAGGGATTTATTCTCCCCAAGGATGTCTGGGCTTATATAGACAGCATATGGCCAACAAAGAGAGAGGTATTTTCATTCTTCCCAAATTCTTCCTTTGTTTAGGGATGGTTACTCATATCCTAACAAACCAACTTCCACTTCCAAATATACGATGTGAAGGACATTGGAGGCCATCTAATCCAACCTTCTGCCCATAGCTGGAACCCCCTGATTTGGCTGAGAGTGTCTGACTGGCCCAAAGTCACCCAGGAAGCTTGCATGCCAAAGGAAAGACTAGAACTCATAGGGTCTCAATTCCTAGTCTATCTTACCATCTTTTCCAACCAGCAGACTCCCTGTTACCTTGACTTTTTTCTGTACATACTTCAAAGAAACCTTGTTGTTATTATTATTATTTTGCATTCATCACTAGCCTCAATTCATTCTCAGTGTTAGCCTTCATGGCCCCATCTTTGGACTGTATTCTAGTTTCATTAAACAACCTTTTGTTCCATTTTTAAAAGTTGTCCTTTGTGTTTCTTGTTTTATCAGAGAGCATCTTTTGAAACGATGATGGTCTCATCAGCTGTCTTTCATTTTTCTTTCTCTCTAGCACTGTTTGTGTTTGGGGTATAATTATATTTTTTTTCAGACTCTCTCAAGCCTCCTGAAGAATTTTTCCCTTCAGGATTTCCATTCTTGAAATCCTCCCTGTTTAGCTTATGAAGTAAACTAACTGTCTTGAAATCTAGAACACCCCCTGGGTGTAAGTTCTACACTCACAAGGTCGAAACTTTTGCAGTTTCTACTTCTTTAGCTATTTCTTGGGTTAGGCTTAATTTGCCAACATAATACTTAACATAAAGTAAATCTACAAGCACACACACACACACACACACAAAACATAAACACACACACATACACACACCTCAAAGAATTTGCCCATTCCTGCAGTGTGTTGGTGGTTTAGGCAGTCCCTGCTTTAATTCTTGCAGGAAAACCCATAAATTATATAGACAAATGTTTATGTTGCAAACAATTTCCCATCGGCTAATGGTCTTTCTCTTACCTTTTCATTTAGGACATGGGGGTGATACGATTCTCCCCCAGTTTATCCAGAGATTTCAGTTCTTACCACACATTGTATACCTACCTGAACAACAGACAGAGATATGGCATTATGGAAAGCAGCCAGATGGAGATATTCTTGGTGCCATTACCAGCCTACCAATTGGTGCCTTCCCAATTCCACCCTGTAGGTGGACCAGGTAGGAACCAGACCTGGTCTCTTTTAAGTTATTGGTTCTTAGGAAGCTGGACAGCTTAAAACCAGGACAAACATTCTTTGTAAGATAAGCTTTCTGTCAAGGAAAATTTATGTGTTTTTTGTTTTTATTTCTTTGGCTATTATAATTTAATACAACCTTTCTCTTATGGGTTCTCTTTCAAGTGAAGTTCTCTTTGTTTCAGCAGTTTTTATAGAGTTAAAATTTATGGATTGCAGACATTGGAATGGCAACTAGATCAGTGATGGGATTCAACCAGTTCACATCTATTCGGGAGAACTGGTTGTTTCTTAGCAGTGCGGAGAACCGGTTGTTGGAAGAAATCTCCTTTTGTGTTTTTTTTTCATTTTCCTGTAAGGAAGGCCGGAAGGAAACATTCTGGTGTTCTTTCTTTATTGTGTTAACCTTTATTGCCTGCTTCAGAGGTGGTATTCAACTGATAGCAGAAATTTTGAGTAGTTCGGAGAACCGGCAAATCCCACCTCTGACTGGAGATTTTACAGTATCCTTCCCCTGCCACGGCCACCAAGCCATGCCCACAGAGCCGGTAGTGACAAAATTTGAATCCCACCATTGCACTAGATCAGTGGTCCCCAACCTTTTTTGTACCAGGGACCAGTTTCACGCAGAAACACTTTTTCAAGGACTGGCAAAATCAATTCTTCCCCAATAGTAAAGGGCTTCTTTACTATTTCTTTACTAAAAACATATTTTTATATATATTTAAATCACGATTATTCATTCTTTGCGGCCCGGTACAAAATGATCCATGGACCGGTAGTGGTCCGGGGCCCGGTGGTTGGGGACCCCTGCACTAGATGACAGGAAAGAGAGTGGACTGCATCTTTTGGCTGCCATCTAGTGGTGCCTGAACTTTTGTAGCTGAGGTATGAGAGCTCAAGTGAAATCAGAAGTGAAAAGAAAAGGTCTGAAGAAGAAAGAGAATGGCAGAAATCACCTGCTATCCCCCTTCCCCTGCCTCTGCCTGCAACCACTGCCGCTGTGTGTCAGAATCACCTGCCTCCACTAAATTGTGTGTCACTCGTTCCAACCATCCCTCATCTTGCCCGCATTGTACATATTTCCCTGAAAATAAACCCTAATGCATCTTTTGGGACCCACAAAATATAAGTCTGGGCCTTATTTTTGAGGAAACATAGTAGATGACAGGAAAGAGAGTATTCTGTATCTTTTAGCTGCCATGTAGTGGTTGGTACCTGAACTTGTGTAGCTGAGGTATGAAAGCTCAAGTGAAATCAGAGAAATGAAGAAAAAAAAAGTTCTGAAGAAGGAGAATGGCAGAAAGCTGCTAATACTGATGATGTTACCTAGTTGGGTCATAAAAGCCCTACAAGAAAACAACCAAGCTCAGAGAGCATGAAGGACCATACAGATATTAGCAAGGCTAATTAGCAAGGTTGTCAGGGAACTCCCTGTGATGTCACTTTGTTAAAGCAATTCAATATTAAGATCACATTTAAGCAATGATAGTTGGCAAAAGAGACAATACCGAAGAAGACTCAGAAATATTAGCTCTGGTACGTGCACCAAGGAAGATATCATCTATGTCAAGGATGCCTAACCTACAGCTTTGAGATCATAAAAAGTCCTCTAAAAGTTACCAATAATTTGTTATGTTTAATGTGACCAAAGAGGGAAACCACTGAGGATACATGCAGACAAATAACATAAAATGTATATTTCGCATGAAATTCTCCGGGCAAAGATGGACTTAGCTGAAAAAGGTGATGCAACTTTGTGTTACATCGAAGGGGCTCAATTTTGATTTTGTTGGGTGTGAGGCATTCCAGGCCTCTTGGATGATTCACTGTCCCATACTTTTGTATGCTCCAGGGGCAAACATGGGAATGTTGGGAACTTTTATTGAATTTAATTGAATCTGCAATGCGTGGGGCTGATTACAACCAACCTCCACATGAACTGAAACTATTCTGCACTCTTGCAGAATCTTTAATGATTGGACCTTCCAGGATGTTTGCTTTCCTCAGCTCTCATCTCCCACCTTCTGCCCCCCCAATACTGTCATTTTCACTGGCTTTGTTACGATGACCTTTGCAAGCATGTTTGGAGACAACATGGCATTTGATTGTCCTGCAGCAACTGGAACAGGATATTAAAATTTCTCCATCGACATTTGAAATTGGCCTTGTCCTTTCATTTCACATTGCAAATTGCCAGAGAACCATACGCACAGCTACCAAGTGTGCTATTTACTTAAATCCGGGGTGAGGAATGAAGAGAAAAAGGCAGGGGAGCATATACCCAGTTTGTCAAAGCAATTCATCCCATCATTTTCTAAATAAAGCAGATTAGTCTCCTTTACTACATTGTTTTGCTTCAGATTTAAGCAAAATATTCTAAGAATTGTACTTCAGAGCATCTGTAAGGTAAAGCATTGTACAGCATCTATATATAACGTGAGTTAAATCTTTGGGATAAATAAGGGCCAACAAGTTTAAAGACTTGTTTTAAAATCCCAAGATTACCCCAAAATTTGCTTTTCCTTCCTTCCTTCCTTCCTTCCTTCCTTCCTTCCTTCCTTCCTTC
>BLBF01000046.1:4831370-4856218 GCA_015471245.1 Laticauda colubrina
CCTTCCTTCCTTCCTTCCTTCCTTCCTTCCTTCCTTCCTTCCTTCCTCCCCCCATCCAACCCTAACTCTGGTCAAGTTCGATTTGCAAACTGTAAGGATGTATTTGTTATATCTGACAGGCCTCTCCTACATAGAGCAGTAAATCACTGACTCTTCAGACTTTTACAGAATGTCTGTATTCAGGAAACTGCTTATAGCAGAACTTGGGGACACAACACCCCTAGATTGATTGCTTCAGTGGAGACAGGAAGAAAACCATATACACATAGTTTTGCTTATGGCAGTCTACCAAAATTAATATCTTTATCTGCTGTATGCTAAATAAATAAATATCTCTATCTCTATGTCTCATCTATATCATCTGTGTTTATGTACAGTATCTATATCAGCAATGATGAACTTATGACATGCATGTCCAAAGTTATACACCATGACATTTTGCGTGACATGCCAGTGTCCACCAACATCCGACAACTGTTTTCCCTATTTGAATTACCAAAGAAACTGAATGAATACAAATACAAAAAATATGTGTGACCCTGCACCACCCAAAGCTTAAAATGGATTCTCCTCATCCATATCAGCATGTGATTTGTCATCTTCAAAGGCATGATTGATGGTGACATGAAAGAGAATGCAGCTTAATGTCTATGGAGATTCTCAGTCATCCAGATCATGGTTCTCCAGGTGCTTTTTCAAGAGGCAACTGGACTTTCTGTTTTTTCTTTGAAGACATTTTGCTTCTCATCCAAGAAGCTTCTTAAGGTCTGAAGAAGCTTCTTGGATGAGAAGCAAAATGTCTTCAAAGAAAAAACAGAAAGTCCAGTCGCCTCTTGAAAAGGCACCTTTGAGATGAGAGTGCAACTTGTAAAATGCAATGGGAATATGGCAGCTATATAGGTAAGTTGTCCCCTAACTGCTGCATGGGGTGGTTGTTTGCACAGGAAAGCTCATTTTTGAGGAGAAAGCATAGAGGATATCTGCAACCACAGTCTGCAAAATGATCATACTATCAGCAATTGTGTGTTATCAACTTTGTGTGAATGTGCATTAAATTATGAATGAATGTGTAAGGAGTTGCTTCTCTTTTGTTCGGGATGTATGTGTGTGTGAGAACGACATGCCAGTAGAGTCAAGTTAGGCATTTTCCAAATGACATGCCAAGCCCAAAAGGCTCACCATTACATTACCATATATATATGCATGTATGTCCAAATTTAAATTGTAGGTTAAATTGCAGAATAGACAGCAGAAAATTGGCTGTTCTCTTCACAGCATTGTGATTAGGAAGGATATGCTTAAGGTTGACATTATGCTTCCGTCTGGCTTGAGAACCACAAGTTCCTGCCCCACTAACTTCATTCTTTTCAGTATTGGCAACCAGCAAAGGCAAAACACTTCTTTTAAAAATGGCTGAAACTCTGGTGAAATGTCCTTGGGCAGTGTCCTTTTAATTCCATGGCTTTGTTTCTTCCAACAGGTCTTGATCGATGCCACCCAGCTTTGCTGTTAGGGCTGATTTTGCCCAAAAGAACTCATCTGGACATTCTGAAGACAAGTCATGATCTTCCTCCTAAAGCCAAGAGAAAGAGAGTCACTGCTAAGGTCAGCTCAGAAAACAGCTGCTTCACTGTCCCTTCACATTTACAGGTAGATGTTGGTCAGGGACAGAGCCCACAGCCTCTGTGCACAGAGGGGCTTTCCTCTGGAGAAGATTTGTCAAGCCTTCCAAGGCAAGAGGAGCTGACAGTTGATAGTCTTCTCAGTCTCATAGAACAGCTCAAAAGAGACATACTGTGGAGAGCGCCTTCCCCTTCTTGCCACCAAGATGCAAGAGATGAAGTCAGCCAAACTTCTTTGAGTGATACTGTCCATTCAACAGCGAATTCTGCTTCAACTGGAGAACAGTTGGGCAATTTAACTCCTGAAATTTTGGGAGCACAGCCATGTCAGAGTGAGGAAGAGAGACAGTTTTGCATTGATCTTCATCCATCAGATTTCTGTAGCATGCTTGGGCCTCTTTTGCCTTCTGGGGTTTTACATCCAGATCAACATGCCAACATCAATATGGCATTACCACATGGAGCCCAAATAAATACCTTCGAAAGTATACTTTCACCGAGTGTCCTTTATGCTGAAACTGTGACACCCTTTGAAGAATGTCAGGGTCAACTTTCAGCCCAGATTCCTTATGCCAACATGATTGGAGAGCATAACCCATCTGTGGAGGAAACTTTATGTCTCATCCAGTATGTGACACAGATGCATTCCAACATTCAAAATCTGGAAGCTCAACCATTTAGTCTTCTTACGCAGGAAATGATCTCTGCCTTGTCTCAGATTCCAGCAGGAATAGAGTCATCTCCAGTCCAGCAAGATGGTGGATACTACATAGGTCCAACTTGAGATGCTTGGGACGGTGACAGATATGAAAGGAGACAACTCCAAACAGGGTGGAAATAGGGTGGACTAAGATGCAGGTGAAGAAGGTTTCATTACTTTCTTAACCTGCTTGGATATTTATTCCTTATAGTTCTAAGATAATGGGGTAGATTTACATTTTAATTGCATATTGATCGGAGTTTAAAAATTCATTTAGATCAGTGTTTCTCAATCTTCACAACTTCCCCAGCCAGCCGGGAATTCTAGGGAGTTAAAAGTCCCACACAACGTAAAATTACCAAGATTGAAAAACACTGAGCTGGAAACTGTAAATTATCTGAATCCTAGTGTGTCCATCTCATGCCATGGTTATGACAACAGGTAACCAACTGGCTCACCAAAAGCCATTGTAAACTCATGACTTAAAATGAGCACATTCCATGAAGTTAATGGAAATTGGCATTCGGTAATTTCCAGGACAAAAAGAGATGGATAGTTTTATGATTTCATGTCATATGCTGATGATTTTTGAATATGTATGTTGAGCAAGTGGCAGATTCCATGAGGAAAATGAGAATTGCATTGGGGTTGAAGATATTGTCTGAATAGAAGACACAATTGTTACTAACATTTATTTCCATGTTAAGAAACCATTCTAAAGTGTTTTTTTTAATAAAGATTTTATTACTTTTGCAAGATTATGGGGTTTTGAGGATTTTTTAAAAAAATCTTTTTTTTATTTGTGCTGAGGTAAGGAAAAAGTTGCAATAGTTGTTTTCTGAATAAAATCTCAGAGCTGTAAGGGGGCTTTGAGTAATTTAATCTTACTTTAGGATTGTAGATCTCAGTTCCTAGAATTCCCCAGACAGCATGCTGGGAGTTGCAATCCACACAGTTGCCAAGACTGAGAAACATTGGTCTAGTCCAGGAGTCTCCAATCTTGACCAACTTTATGACTTCTGAACTTCAACTCCCAGAATTCCTCAGCCAACCTCCCCATTTCTTTCAACGGAAGGTTTTCTGGGCCATCTTGGCATCTCCTTGAGAAAATACTCCAGGCCTGTTTTTCCAAGCCAGAAGTCTTAAGAATTCTTTGAGGGTCGATTTCTTTTCAGGTTTCTGGAGTAATCATAATGCAGGTAGTCCTCGACTTACAAAAGTTCATTTAGTCGCCATTCAAAGTTACAACGGCCCTGAAAAAAGTGATGTATGAATGTTTTTCACACTTGCAACCATTGTAGCATCCCCATGGCCCTGTGATGGACATTCAGACACTTAGCACTGGTTCATATTTATGATGGTTGCAGTGCCCCAGGGTCACATGATCACTTTTTGCAAACTTCTGACCAGCAAAGTCAATAGATTTATTTAAACAACTCTGTTACTAACTTTCACTTAACAACAATGGCAAGAAAAGTCATAAATTGGGGCAAAACTCACAACAAATGTTTCATTTAGCAACATAAATTTTGGGCTCAATTCAGAGGTGGGATTCAGCCGGTTCTGACCAGTTCTGGAGAACCGGTAGTGGAAATTTTGAGTAGTTTGGAAAACCGGCAAATGCTGCCCGTCTATTCTCTGCCTCCCATTGAATTCCAGCTGATCGATTGGGTCTTCTTTGGTTGCCCTGCACAGAAGAATGGAGCTGGAAAGCAGGTTAGTGGGGTGGGGAAGGAATTGGGATTTTGCAGTATCCTCCCCCTGCCATGCTCACCAACTGGTACTAAAAAAATTTGAATCCCACCACTGGCTCAATTGTTGTCTGAAGCCAAGGTCTACCTGTACTGACACCACTGAATTATTTCAAATGTGAATAACATGAATTTAGATTCAGGTTCTTGGTTTTTTTCCCTCCTGACACCTCCAATGTTTTGGAGAACTGTCTCAGGTGCACCACTCAAAGGCCATCCTCCTGAAAAAAATCTTTTACATCCGTTCTGGAATCTGAAACTGTAGAAGGCATGTAAAATTTGTGTACCAACAGATATACCAGAAGTAGGTTTGCGAAATCTAAGTGCAGAGACCATGATTACTATTGGAGGGTAGCACTGAGGTACAAAAAACTCCCTGCTCTCTTCTGGATTTCAAGGCCAAATTTGGAAAATGTAGAACAAAATGTGTTTTTGCCCCAAACTCTTCCAACAGACTGAAACATTTTTGATAGATATTTGAGATAGAGATACTGCCCTGGTGTGATCTCAATTAGAATACTGCATCCAGTTCTGGTCACCATGACACAAAAAGATGTTGAGACTTTACAGTAGAAAGAGTGCACCCAGTGGGGCATGTTTAACTCTTAATCTTTTGAGTACTTGAAGTCTTGCAGTTTGGGGTGAGGGTTCTGCGACAGGGAATGATTTTATGTAGATAAAGGATTTCCCAATCTCAAGGGGATTTTCTAAATCCTGCAAGTCTCTTGGGTGGTTGGATGCGAAGTAGCCTACAAGTTATAATTGCCTTCTGTGTGATAGCTTCTTTCGATTCCCTTGTCTGGATGATTATGAATAGGCTGAGACTTGTGGTCAGTAATGGAGTAAACAATGGCAGAGGCACTGCAGTGGTCTTAACTTTGAAATCAGTTTTCAAGTACCTTTTGCAGAGTCTGTTGTAACTTCAAACGGTTGGTAAGTGACCCATCGTAAGGCAAGGACTATCTCTATTTGATCTAATGGCTCTATAGATGAGATTGGACCTGAATCATGAGCAAACGATCCTACATTAGCAGGGAATTGTTCTGGTCCAAGTCTTAGACCAGGACCAGATACACCTGCTTCACAAGAGATTAGTTGACCATCTTCTTTGTCTGAAGAATCCCCGTCAGAGAGTCCAGAGCACTCAAGTCCTTATTCTTGGCTGACCTAATCTTATATGGTATTCTGGGCATAGTGCTTGTCTATTGTGGCATTGTCCCATGCAGTGCCTTCTGTTATACATTCATATCTGGAAACTCATATGCTGCAGATAAATAGAGTTCTTAAGTATTTGCAAGGCAGGCTTCCGGCATTGCTTCCAGTGGAGTTGGAGGCAAGGACTCTGAACTCTGCAGCCCCGTTCCAAGCTCTCCCTGTTGGAAGGCTCTGAAAGAAGCCATAGCCACCCTGTAGGGGTGGTGAAGTAAAGGGGAGGCATGTTGCAGCCCAGAAGAGCTACATTTCTCCTCCTTGGCTTGGAAAATCCCCCTCATCCAAAAATGAGGAGCAGTGGCAGTCGGTCAACATGACTGCCATCAAGCCAGGGGACAGTTTAGAAGACTTAAGAAAGTACAGGAGCAAAGAGAGCAATGAATAGAGATTGTTGATGGGTGAGATGATTCTTCTTTTACTTAAAAATTAATCCCAAGGAATAAAAAATCTGTGATAAGAGACTCTAAAAGCATAATTGTTTAGGCTGTGAAAATAAGCACTTCGGAGATTTTTGTTGAAAAGCAAATTGAGAGCAGCATCTACAGAAAAAAACATCTGCCAGCATCTAGAAATGTGTAAAATAATAACTAATAGTCAGCATGGGTTTGTTAAAAACAGATCATGCCAAACCAATCTTCATTCTTCAACAAAGTGACTAAATTAGTAGACCAGCGAAATACTGTGGGCATAATATACTTAGACTTCAGCAAAGCATTTGACAGCATAGACCACAACCTACTTCTTGGTAAGATTGAAAAAGGTGGGATCGATAGTATCACCACCAGATGGATTTATTACTGGCTGCCAAACCATACTCAATAAATAGTCCTTAATGGGTCTTTGTCTACATGGAGGGAAGGAAGCAGTGGGATACCACAAGGTCCCATCTTAGGCCTAGTACTCTTCAATATCTTCATAAATGACTTAGATGAGGGAATAGAAGGAGAATTTACCAAATTTGCAGATGATACTAATCTGGCAGGAATAGCTAATACCCTAGATGACAGGCTCAAGATCCAGATGGTTCTTGATGTCAACTCATAAAGCATTCCTATGCCTCTTTTGGAGTTGCCATAAATGGGGGAGGAAATCTGAAGGAGCAGGGCAGCAGTTTAAAACCAGAAGCACATTCCACATTTACCTCACAAAGATTGTAAATAAGCCACTGGATCTTCTGCCTGGGAAAATCCTTAATTAAAGAACATGATTGATGACACCCAGCCTGTAAACATGCTTTGTTGGAGAATCTGATTTATGATACACCCAGGGGGAAGGGGGGTAAATGATCACAGGGGATTGTAAATTATATATGCCAGAGTTGGCTTCATACAGACTAATGGTTGACATATTGCTCCTAATAAATTGATTCTTTTGAAGCTTGGATGAAACCAGGCCTAATAGCAGTAACTCTGAGAGGAATCTTGAAGTCTTAGTGAACAACCAGCTAAATATAAGCCAGCAGTGTGCAGCAGCAGCCAAAAAAGCCAATGCAATCAGAGGGATAAGTAAGATACTAATACTATTCTATAAAGCCTTATTAAGGCCACAAAACTGCATTCAGTTTTGGTCACCATACTATTAAAAAGATGTTCAGATTCTAGAAAAAGTACAGAGAAGAACAACCAGGATTATGAGGGGACAAGAGACCAACACATATGAAGAACAGTTACAGGAACTGTAACCAGCTAGATTGGCTTGGCTAGTCTAGTGAAGAGAAGGACCAGGGGAGACATGATAGCAGTCTTCCAATATTTGAGGGGCTGTCACAGACAGAAAGGGGTCAAGCTATTTTCCAAGGCACTCAAAAGGCCAAACAAGGAATAATGGATGAAAACTAATCAAAAGATTCAATCTAGAAATGAGAAATTTTCTGACAGTGAGAACAATCAACTAATAGAACAAATTTCATCACTGGAGGCCTTCAAGAAGAGATTTGACTGTCATTTGTCAGAAATGGTGCAGGGCAGTGGTCGCCAACTGGTGGTCTGTGAGAAAATTTTGGTGATCCACAGAGAAATAATCCCCCAAAAGCAATCCAGGCTGTGCAGGAACACAAGGCTGCGCTGCCCACATGGCCTGCCCACCCACTGGCCCCCACCTTCGGCCAAGCACAAACCTTACTTTGAGTAGAGCCACACGAGCTGGAACTGGAAGGTTAAGACCAACTGCAGGAGAGGGAAATCCACCCCAGGGTGGCTTGGTGACATTGGTGGGAAAGTCAGTCCCATATTCCAGAGCTGCAAAAGTCATAGGACTGGCCCTTTGGTCATCCCGGAGCTGCTCCTCCAGTCCACGGCAGGCCGGTGCATCCGGGTGGAAGAGCAGCTGCTCCAGGATGACCAAAGGGCCAGTCCTGTGACTCCTGCAGCTCTGGAATATGGGACTGACTTTCCCACCAATGTCAGCAAGCCACCGTCAATCAAAATTCATATTAGTGGTCTGTGGGATTTAAAATTATGAGTGGTCCCTGAGGTCCAAAAGTTTGGCGACCCCTGGTGTTGGGTCTCCTGCTTGGGCAGGGGGTCAGACTAGATGACATACAAGGTCCCTTCCAATTCTGTTAATCTGAAAATCTGAATGGAAGGCTGAGTCAAACCTTGAGCCCTGTCAGGATTGAACTCCAAGCTGTGGGCAGAGTTTTCCTGCAATAGTCTACTTTAACCATTGTGCCACCAGGGCTTATACATCTTCATTCACCAGAGTCAGTCCAATTGTATAAGTTCTCCAAATCTCTCTTGGGAGAGCATCAATATTTTGAAAAGGAGAAGAAAAACATGTGTGCATAGTTTGGCCGTCCCTCTTGGATCTTTTGCTAGAGGATGATGGATGTGTGAGGAACTGGCTGACAAGCTATCCTTGACCATAGAACTAAAGCATTGCCAAGCTTCCCAAAGTGATGTATTTCCAGCAATAACTGGAGAAAACAACTTTACAATCTATTTTTCATAGTTCCCCTGGGTGAGATACTGTGGTACAATCAACCAGGCCAAGAGCTTGAATGTCAACTAAAAAGTCTGTCTTCCTGTTCCTGAATTCTGTTAAAGTGAAGTCACTTTAACTCTGCTGTCACATTGGTCGAATCCAAGCAAGGTTGAAGAAACAAGACTTGTACAAACTTCAGGCAGGACTCTTTTATGCTAGTCTTGGGGAAAATACAGATTCTTGGAAACTGCAAGAGGAATTAGAACCATCACTGATAGCGAGTTCATGAGAGTGAATGCTCTGAAATGTTTCTTCCCAGTTTTTTAATCACCTGGGCTGAGTTGCCATTTATAAGTTGCCAGTGTATTGCCATTCATGTCTTTAACATGCTTTTTTAATTCCTTTCCAACCTCTCACAAACTCTCACATCTTTGTGCCATTCCTAATTCATTTGGTAAATTCAATTTCATCCACAATTGCAAAAAATAAAATATTCCTGGCTAGTCTAGTCAAGTAAGGCATGACAGGTATGGTTTGGTGTCAGCATCACAGTGGTTCTCAGGGGTTTATACTTGATATCTTAAGAGGACTGATACAGAAGGGCTTGGTATTCAGCTAAAGAGAAAGAGAAGTCTATTATTCTTGATCACCTTGCTACCCAGAAGGCTTTAATGTGAAGGACAGCCAGTAACTTTGGAGACATGGAGGCTTCAAAGTCCCCCCTACTGGAACCAAATAACCAAATCGGAACTGGCTCAGAACTGAATCCCATGCATAATCAGCAAAATCCTTTAGTTCACATTCTCTCTCTCTCTGCACCAAGGTGATCTGCCACTGATTCAGTAGAAGCAAAGCATTAACAACATAAAATATGAGCATAATTCCAAATGATTTGGGCCTGACCTTTCTCTGAAGAGCCAAGATTTGACCTTCGAGAAATTATGTAACAATAGTTAACAAAACATTTTTTAAGCTAGAAAATGAAGGAAGCTTTCTACTCCTGGCAATAGATTTGTTTGGAGGCTGAGACAGTACAATCATTCCCCTATTAATCACTGAGGAATCAGGTGTGTGTGAATGCCATTGTCAGAATTTGTTGGTGGCCTTACAAATGGCATCTGATTGGGCCATTGTGGGAACAAGATGATGGATGGGAAGAAATGTTGACGTGATCAAGCAAGATTTCCTCAGGTTCTTTTCTCCTCTGATTAAGTGTCAGTCAGTTCTGTTCCACAGTTTTTTTTAATGTTGTTTGTTTATAATCAGTTGCATGCATCCAACTTCTATTTTGTACAATTCAGAACGGCAGATGTATATTTCCACATCCTACATTGCTCAGGATATCAAGCTGTGAACTAGGCTAGTTGAGAGAGTGCACAATTGGCCCCAAATCACCACCAGCTTTCATTCTTTTTTTTAATGTTTGTTTTACTTTATTTGTATAACATATCAAAAATTCCATTTCAATCAAACAATGTGTTGTCTGGGTACAATTGTTTTTAGGCAATCATAATCAAAATGTTTACAATAGCATTAATCACAATAACATTAATACTATAATAACAATAATATTTAGCTTGTCTATTTTATCAAAATAAAATAGACAAGCTAAATATTGGCCAGGCTCCTGAGAGACGAGAATGACTCCGGCAGCTTCTCTCCTTGAGTGCTCCTTGAGAGATAGATGATTTTGCAGGTAGTTTGGCCAAACTCCTGTGCCTGGGAAATGTCCCAAGCAAAGTGGGGAGCGGTGGTGGTGGCATTCAGGGCAGGGGATTTGGCTAGTGTGAGGCACTTCAGGGAAGAGCCAAGGAGAATTCTGGGAAGCCTCACTAGCCCACCCCCCCATTGCTGCCACCATCCTGTCTGAAGTGCCACCACAAGCATCCCAAGCAAGGTGGGAAGCAGCAATAGCAGTAGCATTCAGGACAGGGTTGTTGGCTGGTATGAGGCACTTCAGGGAAGAGTCAGGGAGGGTTCTGATGCTGCCATCTCCCATGCACTCCCTTCTCTGCATGCATCAGTCCACCCACCGGCATCATGACTTTGCCAACCAGCTGCAGCTGCTCCCCTGGTGCCATTTGGCTCAGCACAATGGGCGTGGAGCATGTCTCCCTCCCCCACATGGAGCATGTTCCCCTTATGCACCCAACTGCAGTGGCGGGTGCACAAGAGGGGTACTTTGCCTGCAGGCCCTGCAGGAAGTGGGGAAGGATGCACCATTTCCCCATCTGCTACCAGACCAAACATGTGGCGCCCAGCTGGGCTTACCTGAAAGGGGGCAGGGTAAGAAGCAGCACCCCTCCCAAGGCTGGAGGAGCCTAAGGCACCAGTTCAGGCAGTGCCCTGCCAACTTGCCAGCTTGCCTGCTTGCGCAGAGGAGAGGCTCTTTATTCCCAGCCATGTCTTCCCAGAACACTGACTGAGCAGGGAATTTGGTTGCAACCCTCAACTCGGAACAGAGATGTGGTGGTTTAACTATGATCCCCTCTTGCCCCAAAAGAACCATTACCTCATCCTGGTGGGTGAGGACTGTGCTGCTTTTTGCACATTGCACCACCTGCAAATTTGCACATTACATGTGCCACACCCTATGGTGTATGCCCGATTACCAACCCCACCATGAGCTGGTCCTATATTCCAGAGCTGCTCTGGGATGATCAAAAGGCCAGTCCTGTGACTACTGCGGTTCTGGAATATGGGACCAACTTTCCCACTAACATCAGCAAGCCACCCCAGAGTGAATTTCCCTCCCCTGCCATTGTTCTTACCTTTTAGTTCCAGCTTGTGTGGCTCTACTCAAGGTAAGGTTTTCACTCGGTCAAAGGGTTGGGACCAGCAGGTGGGTGGGCCATATGGGTGGCACATCCTTGTGTTCCTGCACAGCCTGGATTAATTGCTTTGGGGGGGTGCTGGGGGGGGGACATTTCTCTGTGGACCACCAAAATTTGGTGACCACTGGTCTATGGTATCTAATCTATGCTTTTCTCCATCCAAGTCACCAATATTCCCTCAGGCATAAGTCATCTAAAGTTTATGTCACATTTTATTAGTTGTCTTGTCAGAAATTGATACTGTATCTCTTACTCTTCTGGGTATTTGTTTCAAGACTGCTATTTCTCTCCCTTGTATTTCAATAGTGCATCTCTTGCTCTCTGAAATATTTCTGCTCTTATTGCCTTCTTCTCTTATTGCCTTCTCATATGTACCTCTCTGGGAAGTTTGTTCCTTCTAGCATAACTTGTGTATATTCTAAATATTTCATCAAACCCAGAGAGGGCTTCCTATTTGCTCTTTTCCAATGTATGTGCTAACAATTCTGTCATTTTTCATCAATATCTTCCCCTTTTTCCTCCTCAATTTTCTGAAATCTCAGGAAGTATTCTGCTTTACTCATCTCCAACATAATTATAGATTGCCCAAGCTCATTATCTACCTTAGTCACTCTATAATCCATCTCTTCTACTTTCTTATCTGTTTGCTCTGTCTTCTCTTCCATTTTCTGAATCTGTTCATTTTCAGTGATCATTTGCTGGATGTTATCTACTTTATCTTCCATATTTTGTTCCATCTTTTGCATCCTATCTGCCAAATCATCATGATTCTTAGCCATGGCTTCTTGTAGTAGTTCGAATATAGTTTTCATTTGTAACGGAAAAGTATTTAATTTTTCATTCTGTAACATAGTATCTATATAGCATTGATTCACTGGGCTTGATGCTGCTGCTGGTGGTGGTGCAGATGATGCATTTTTTTCATCCCTGTTTTGCTTAAATTTGAATTGCTCATCATTTTGATAATTTTAAATAATAAAATATTTTAAGTAATAATTATTTAACAGAGATAACCAATCAGTAATGAAACAATCAATAATAAATAAAACAATACAATACTCCGCAATACCCAACTTAATGAATACACCAGAAACAGTCCAACAATTTCCTTTTTTGTTCCCAGTTCTTGTTTTCAGTATTCAAGTTACTTCACTCTTTCAGCTGTTGTATTTCACAAAGTAGATATCTTTATCCATAGTCCAAAGTTCTCTTCAAAAAGGTTGTTTTCCTTTTGATAAATTATAATGCACAAAGGCCCACCAAACCCCAAGATTGTATCAAACAAATTAAAAATTACCAAAAAGGAGAACCTGAAAGATAAAAGTCTTCATTTGCTTTATAAACAAGTTCTATTTTTTTTTCAGTTGCTTAGATTATAAAATCCATATCTAGTCAGAGAACTACAGTGTTTAAAACTTACACTGTTTCCACTCTCTTTCTCTACACTTCTCTCTGTAAACATTCCCAGGTGCAGGCAGTTTATCTGAGTCTTGTAACAATGCTCTTTCAATAAACCACCCAAGGTCAAATGTTAATCTCACTTTCTTTTCTTATAACAGGTGTCACTGTTTTCTTCGGCCAGTTTTTTCTTTCTACTCCTCTCCTTTCCTTTAACATCAGCCAAATCCTTTTTTTTAGGGGTTCCAGAGCCCAAGTTTTATAGCGCAAAAAATTTTTAGTTCAATAAAATCCAATTAAGATTGTCCTTTAGAATAACCAGTCCAATTTTCTTCTTTTAACACTTATTTCTCTCAAATAGTTCAAATAATTCAAGTTTTTTATTTGGATTTATTTCAGCTTTGTGCATATTTGCTGCTATTCTCAGGGGATTGAAAATAGACAAATATTTTTGTCTACCTTCTTTTACAGTCCCACTGTCACTCAAGCCAGTTTTAAAAGGGACAAATTCCTCAACAGAAGTTGGAAAATTCTCACTCAGTCGCCACACTGTTCCTCCTCAATCTTCACTCATTCTTCTCCGATCGGCTGTCACAGCCTGGGTCAGGCACGCAATGGCTGTCTTTTTCTTCCTGATAGATTGAGAGTGTTCTTCTGGATCAAACAAGGAGTTTGTGAACTAGTGATCTACTGAATGTCCTCTCTTCTTCATCATCCCTCCAGGGTAGCTTAGGTTTCTTTTTTTAAAATACATTTTATTAAACATTTTTCAACAATTCATAACATATCAATACTTTCAACAACTACAGCATCAACATTCATATCATATATTAGTTGCTATGTTACTTTCATATCTGTTGTTTAATCAAGTGTACCAGGCGTTCCAGACTAAATAATACTCTGATTCACTTTTATCTTTTAACTCTAAAGTCAGCCTGTCCTTCTCTGCGCAGTCCAAAATCTTTCTTATCACAGTCCCCTCAGATGGTATATTATCCTGTTTCCAGTGCTGTGCATACACTATTTTGGCCACTAGGGTAGCTTAGGTTTCTCAGGACCCTCTGACAGAAGGAATTCAGTGAATTTCCATAGAGCCCTATGGAAAGTACACTGTATCATCATGACATCAACTCTGCCTCCCCTCCATCACCTTTCATTCTAAGGGAGGGCTGGTTCTCCCAGTTTCTAGATTGGTGCCTTTAACCACAACACCAAATAGACTCTCTTGCTGTCTAATGTAGTCCTACATTAAACATTTGGAAATATAAATGTCAGCTAGGAATAGTGGTTGTACTGACAGTCTATGTGTTCCTCTACCCTATTTTATCTATCTACATGTTTTAAACATATACACCTCACAGTTCTTGTTGCAATCAATCTAAAATGGCTAAAGTGATGAACAAAAAGCCTTTTTTAAAAAAAATTGCAGCAGTTGTGCAGGTCAAAGAAAGAACAAAGGAAAGATCACAAAACAAGAGAAAAGAATGAAACATGCACAACAGCAGAAAATAAAAAAAATAAAACAGAAAATTATCAAGGGAACCAGAAATCAACAGCTTATGTTAGCACCCAGAACTTTCTGAAAAAGCCAAATTACATCTCATGCATGAAAACATGCCCTAATCAACATTCAGTTGGTTAAAAGATAATTTGCTTTTTAAATCCTTTCAGAGGGAAACAGAATTTAGAAGAAATTGTCCTGGTGAAATGTAAAATTCTTGCAGTGATGAGGTGGCCATGTGACATGTGTGGCCTACATGACTTCTTGGCATCCATTCATATCTCTCCACTAAGAGATGTTCTTCTTGGCATGAATGAAAACTAAGCAGCCTGTGATCTGTTGAGTCATTGTTTCAAATATATTTCCTTCACCAGATTCTTATGTACCTTCAACAAGGGCAGAGCTTCTAATGTATTGGAAAAATTTCTTAAAAATTCAGGGAGATATTCAGGGTACATCTTGAAAGTAACCAGGGGTGGGATTCAAATTGATTAACAACTAGTTCTGTGTGCATGGCCTAATTTGTGGGTGTGACTTGGTGGTCATGTGACTGGGTGGGCATGGCTTGCTAACTGGGCATGGCTTGTATGTAAATATTTATGTAAATATTGATTTTTTTTAATAAAAAGAGCAACTTTTACCCAAAATCAGGCAAAGCAGGCAGGCAGATTCAGTTGCTCACAGAATCACAGATTCACTCAGAGATTTATCTTTCTGCAATCTATTGCCTGAGTCTGTAATATAAAATTTGCTTGCAAGCAAACTTATAAAATTAACTCACAACACACCATATATGTAAATAATGAATTTTTTATTAAAAAAGGGCAACTTTTACCCAATATCAGGCAAAGCAGGCAGCAGATTGAGTTGCTCACAGAATCACAGATTAACTTAAAGATCTACCTATCTGTAATTGGCTACCTGAGTCTGCACTGAAAAGCTTCAGTCTAAGGAAGATTTGGCTCTGCTTTTAGATTAGTTAGAAAGCAAGAAATCCAACAATTTCCTGCTTTCTAGCTAATCTAAATCTCCCGGCATAGCAGAACAGCTGATAGTTGGGGAAAAAAATAAGGAAAAATAGCAACTTACCAAAGTCAGGCAAGAATGCTAGGTAAGGTGTGAGTGGGCGGGGAGGGAGGCAGCCAGTGGAGTGGTTCTCCAAACTGCACAGAATCATAACAACTGGTTCAATAGAACCAGATCAACCAGGTAGAATCCCACCCCTGAAAGTAACCCATGTTGTACTGTACAACAGTACATCAGCAGTTGACTACAGGAAATGTTTTATGACATTTTGTACTGTGGCATAAAAAGTTTTATGAAATTTGTCAAATGTTAGTTCTACAGAAATCTTGGATCTCAGATTTTGGATGCATTCTGTACATTAGCCCATTTGATTTGGTTCAAATCACCTGTTGCCCTGTGATGCTCAGTTTCATCCAGTTAAAAGTCACAGACACAAAAAGAATTTTAATAGTATATTAAACAGGGCCTCCATACTGGCATTTGTTCCTCGAGGACTAATGTGAGCAAGCATTGCACTGTGACATCACTTGGATTGATGGTATGGATGGCTTGGTTCAGAAAACAAATTTGCTGAATTCATGTTTTCCAAATGGAACCCAGAATTTCTTGGTGCTCCATAAAGTCAGGTTTTAAGACAAATATTTTCAAATATATGCAAATATCTTCAAAGCCATTAATTTGTCTGGAGATACCCCTTTTTTCTTTGACACATCCTTGGAGAGTGAAATATTTTTTGGAAGGAGATTCACTAAGAGTCCTGTCTCAGTACACTCAACCTCATTTTTGATAAAGGAAGTTTTAATGTTAATTTCCCCAACCTAACAATCAACTTGACCTAAAGCAGCAGCAAATTTTCAAAAGAGCTTTCTCTTATGCCAGCATTAATTGCTTTAATGACTATTATTAAAATGCAGGCCAGAGAAAGGAATCCACATTCAAAGTGATTTTAAAAAGACATCATACTTTTTCATCAACATTTCTTGGGTTCTTTAGACAGTGGATGAATGGTTGAAACAATAGCAAAAATCACAAAGCTGGTTTAAGCAGTTATAAGAAAACCCTGATTTCTGTTCAAATTATCTTCAGGGTTTTTTTTGAAGTTGAGAATCAGATCTTCAGGTTTAGTGAGTGAACTAAAATGATTTTGAAATAGGTCATTTTTTAAAAAGCCACCAAATCATTTAAACTTCTCAGCCCTATCAATGGATTTCATCCATAGTGATTTAAAAATTAGAGGCCAACACATGGCTAATGTTTATAAAAATAAAATTTCTAGATGAGGAGAACAAAGGGCTACCAATTGTTGAAAATCTGTATTTAAACAACATCCTAAAAATAAAAGATTATTTCAAAAGACAGTGTCATTTTTCTGGAGGAATTCTGTATCCCAGAGAGGTGTTGTTTTGTCTTATTCTGGCTCTCATCCATTGGGACCTTGACAGATGTTGCTGCATTGTAAACAAAACAAATTAATTAAAGGAAAATCAGAACAACTGCACTTTCATAATTGGCTAGTCTACAGGCCCCCTAATATAATTAATTATGTTAATACAGCTGGCAGCTGCCATAAACGGAAAAATACTACTGATTAACTCGATCGGAGAGGGACAGTTTTCCTAACCAGGGGGTGTAATCTGAAGCACCCCTCTTGCATTTGACTCATCAACATTTCAGAGAGATTTTCTCAAGACCCTCAGATGGTTTTCTTCTCTTTCTCCATCCTTTGCAGGCCAGACAAATAAAAGAAAGGAAAAACAGATGATGGATTTGGTGTGTCTTTCCGGATAATGGGGTTGGAGAGAGATCAATTCTTCCCCTAAGAGACCAAGGAGTCATTCTTACATCCCATTACCTATCTTGACTTATGACTGCAATTGAGCCCAAAATTTCCATCGTTAAGCAAGACGGTTGTTAAGTAAGTTTACCCAATTTTGCAACCCTTCTTGTTAAGTGAATCACTGCAGTTGTTAAGCTAGTAACACCGTTGAGTGAATCTGGATTCCCCTTTGATTTTGCTCCAGGGGTGGGATTCAAATTTCTTAACAACCAGTTATGTGGGTGTGGCCTAATTTGTGGGTGTCGCTTGGTGGTCATGTGACTGGGTAGGTGTGGCTTGGTGGTCATGTGACTGGCTGGGTATGGCTTGTATGTAAATATTATAAATATTTATGTAAATATTGATTTTTTTATTAAAAAAGGAGCAATTTTTACCAAAAATCAGGCAAAGCAGGCAGGCAGATTGAGTTGCTCACAGAATCACAGATTAACTTAAAGATCTATCTATCTGTAATCGGCTACCTGAGTCTGCACTGAAAAATAGAAGCTTCAGTTCTCAGGAAGGTTCAGCTTTTAGATTAGCTAGAAAGCAAGAAATGCAACAATTTCCTGCTTTTTAGCTAATCTAAATCTTTCAGAGCAGCAGAACAGCTGATGGTCGGGAAAAAGAAAAAGGAAAAATGGCAACTTAGCAGGCAAATTTGATAGTGTGCATGCCAGGCAAGGAATGAGTGGGAGGGTAGGTGTGGGGAGGGGCCAGCCAGTGACGCGATTTGTCGGTTCTCTGAACTGTGCAGAATCATAACAACCAGTTCTATAGAACCAGTCCGAACCAGGAGAATCCCACCCCTCCTTTGCTTGTCAGCAGGTGGCAGAAGGTGATCACACGACCCAGGGACATTGCAACCGTTATGAATAGATGCCAGTTGCCAAGTGTCCAAATTTTGATCACATAACCACGGGGATGTTGCAATGGTCATAAGTGTGAAAAATAGTCATGAGTTACTTTTTTCAGTGCAGTTGTAATTTCAAGCAGTCACTAAATGAATAGTTATATGTTAAAGACTAGCCACTAGTGCTAGGACAACTTGACTAATTATTTTTAGAAGTCCTGTCCTTAGGATGTTGGCTTTCTCCCATGATACAGACCATCATTTATAGTTAATTATTCTTATTTCAAAGTACAGCTAGCCCTCAATTTACAACCACAATTAACCCCAACATTTATGTTGCTACGTGAAAAATTTGTAAATTAGTTTTGCTCCATTTTGTGACTTTTCTTGCCACGTTTGTTAAGTGAATCACTGCAGTTTTTAAGTTAGTAACATGGTTGTTAAGTCAATCTGGTTTCCCCACTGGCTTTGCTTTTCAGAAGGTTACAAAAGGGGATTTCATGACTCCAGGACACTGCAGCTGTCATAAATGTGTCAACTGTCAAGCATCCAAATGTAGATTAGTGACCCTGGGGATGCTGCAATGGTCATAAGTGTAAAAAATGGTCATAAGTCTTTTTTCAGTGCTGTTGTAAACTTTGAATGGTCACTAAGTGAATTGTTGTAAGTCAAGGATTACTCCTCCTTCTATGCAAAATTTCTATATATTATTTTATATTTTTAATTCTACATATATTTTATTTTAATTTTATTTTAATTTTAATTCTATATATATATAATCTATGGCCAGGCTCACTGTTCTCCAGGCTCTGTGCAGTGACTTCAAATTGTGATTCACTTAATGACTGCACTTGATAGGTAAAAATGGTTGTAAAATTGGGTCTGGTCCTGGGATGGACTCACCTAATGACCACATCACTTACTGATCAAAACTTTGATCCCAAGTTTCATAGGTTGAGAATTAGGCCTAAGGACAACTTGCAGGCATGCCTGCAATCTGTCCTTTGGCTATTTCTTTTTTAATTTTTTCTTTTATTTTTATAAAATAAAAGCTGGGAAAGTTGCAAATGTGATCATGTGACCCTGGGTCCCTGCCAACTGTTGTAAAAATATAGGCTGGTTGCCAGAATTGCCTGCATTTGGGTCACCTCTGGGGATGCTGCAGTTATTTTCAGTGCAAGGACTATTGTAGGTCACTTTTTCCAGTTTTATTGTAAATTCAGACACTAAACAAATGGTTGTAAATGATGGACTACCTGTGTAGGAAGGTGTGTGCTTGGTTCCTGGCACAGTTTATTTTATTCAACCATATTAGTTTTTAGAATTTTATTCCATCTATTTTTTCACATAAAACTCAAGATAGCAAACTTACCTAATACTCCTGCCTCTTCCTGATTTCCCCACAATTTCCCCCTACTTTTCCCTGTGAGTTGGGTTGGATAAGAAAGCACAATCAGCCGAAAGTCACTGTCGGAATCTGACTCGGAGGACGAAGCTGAACAGCTGACAAGGAGTGGGAATGTGGCTCCATTGGCTGTGAAAAAAACTGGGGAAGGACAAAGTCCAGCTGAGTAGAGCAGGGGAGAGGTAGAACAATTGAGAGTTCAGAGGAAGACCCAGGCCCACCCTCTCTTCATCCTCAGGCATGCAGGGAGGAAGGGAGAAGAGAGCAATTCATTGCTGGGTTGCATGGCTTAAGGGGGAGGAAAGGGCCCTGATTCCCTTCATTAGCTGCAGTTGAGAACACAGTGTATAAAAAAGGCAAGCTGCATGCAGCAAGCTGTTGAGAGCAAACATGACTTTATTTTGTATCATTGTGGCTTATCTGTGTTCCTGGCATCTTACCAACTGTGTGAGTTCTGCTGTGCTTTCAAGTTTGAAATTCCTGCTCCAGCCCTGCCAAGCTAATTACTTCAGTTTGGTTTGTTTGGAATTTAAGTTACAGTTTGTGTGTGCCTTGTTTTGGACTGAATTTTCTATAGTCAAAGGCTATTCCTGGGAGAGTTTTTCTGCAGCCTGAAGGTAACCTGAACATTGGGGTCAAAGTTGGAGATAATAAAGGGACTCTTATTGATTATGTGATTGTGTTGCCTTTGTGTCACGCCCCGGGTTATCACAGTCACCCAAATGGCTTTCATACCAAAGATGGGACAAGAACTTGTGGTCTTTTGGTTTCTAGCCCGGTTCTTTATCCACTACCCCAAAAAGGCTCTGTTTCATTTACTTATTTATATTATTCATCAGAATTGATGCTTTTTTTTAAAACATAGAATGAATTAATAAACCCTGCTCCCAATTTGATCTTGGCCACCAGGTCAGCACAATTATGCCGGCATCCTTTCCTGCTGACTTAAGGCCTGGAGGAAAACACCTTAACAGGACTCTGAACTGAACCTGATCAAAAGAAAATGAAGGACATGTGGCCTTGAGAAAGGATGTCTGTTGCACAGAAGCTCAATAACTCCTCTCTCTTGTTCCAGAGCAGAGGTCCCCAAACTTGGCAACTGTAAGACTTGTGGACTTCCGCAGAGCTGGCTGGAGAATTCTGGGAGCTGAAGAAATCCACAAGTCTTAATGGCCAGTTTGGGGACCTCTGTTCCAGAGGAAGGGATGTAGAATAATGAACCTGAGTTACAGAAAGGTAGAAAATGAGTGTTCAAGGCCGTGGTCAGAAAAGTCAAGATGTTGATCATTGTGGTGAGACTGAAGCTCCGCCTGTTTTTTAAAATATATTTTTATGTAAATGTGGATGCTTGGATTTGGATTTGGATTCCTGCCCTGCACAGAACTCAACTTGATGGCTTCAAATGCAGGTCATCCTTGACTTACAACCATTTGTTTAGTAACCATGGGAAAAAAATACTGACAACCATCCTTGCACTCTTGACTGTTGCAGCATCCTCAAAGTCATGTGATCAAAACTCAGGCACTGACCAATTGGTGGGTACTTAGAACTGTTGCAGCAATCTTCCCAGCTGGCCTCTAAGGAGCAAAGTCAATGGGGGGAAAGCCAGATTTACTTTGCAACTGCGTGTGATGAGGATCACTTAACAACTCTAGTGATTCACTTAACAATCATAGTAAATAAGGCCGGGAAATGGAGCATGACTCACTTAAACAACCAACTTGCTTATCCACAGAAATTCTGGTCATAAGAATTTATGATTATGTCATGTATTTATAAGAATTTATGATTATGTAAACTCTTATCCAAAGTAATTATGGTCATAAGTCAAGGACTACCTATATCTAGGATTCTGGTTTAGATCCGATATAGTTTCCTGCAGAAGAGTTTACTCTTTGTTCCTTATCTGCTGCGTTCATCCAATGACTTGACACATGGCAGTTTGAGCTCCCTTATTTTTCCACATTTAGGAGGAATAACCAGAAATCATCTAGCCAAATGCAAAAAACAGCTGTTAAAACGCTTGGAGTGATACAAATCAGAACTAACCGCTTCTGGAAAAACCACATCTTGCTTCCTGTTCAAACCAGCAGGGGGCAGCAAAGCCCTGCTGAATGCTGACTGTAGCGGAACTGGGGCCCGTTTCCTGCCCCCCCCCTTCCCTCCCCCCCCAAAAAAGCAAAAACAAAAACAGAAAGTAGCATCTGGAGAATTTGTAGCAGGGATTTGGAGAAGCAGCTCTTGAATTGGGTGTGAAGCACCAAATTTCTGGGTTTCTTATCACTTGCTTGAGCCTTGTCAGAGTGACCCTGATGAATATCAGCTCACCAGAAGTTTAAAGAAAGACTTCTTGTATCCCTCCTGGAGATGCCATCTTTGTGGCAAGGGAGACATCTCCTTGCATCAGCCACTCAGCTCTGCTAACACCCATTTCTCCTCCTTGAGAGTAACTCATCAGTAATGACAACATGTTGCCTCAACCCCCTACCATAATGGCCACTTGCCAGGAGTGTTCCAGGAGTACTATATATAGAGTATAGAATTTTTTGTTGGCCAAGTATGATTAGACACTAAGGAGCTGTCTCTGACTGTGAGGTGTGATCTTTTCATCTGTCATGACCCTATTTGATCCCGTTTGGAAGAGAAGGAGGAGTTGGGACCAGGACCATTTGACGAGGATGGCATGTCTCCCCTGGAATGTTTGGAGAGGCTAGGGGCTGAGGACAATGCTACCCCAAGCCCAGGGGTGGGATTCAAATGTTTTAATGGGTGTGGCTTAGTTGGTGGGCATGGCTTGGTGGCCATGTGACTGGCTGGGCGTGGCCAACTCAATATCACTCACATCGAGGCACACATCTCCTCGCCTGGCCTCTCATGACTGTGGGAATGCTGCAACAGTTGTAAGTGTGAAAAATGGTCATAAGTCACTTTTTTCAGTGCTATTGTAACTTGGAATGGTCACTCCACATAAAAGTACCAGCAAAGGAGGGAAAAAAAACTCCAGAGAAGTTCCAGAGAAGGAAGTCTACTCCTGCCAAGAATGTACTAAGCATTAACAGAGAGGCGGTTTCTGTAAGCAATACCAGAATGTTTCCTTCCTGCCTTCCTGACAGGATTAGGCCAGTAATTTCTTCTAACAACCGGTTCTCCGAATTGCTTAGCATGTTAACAACCGGTTCTAGCGAATAGGTGTGAACCTGTAGGATCACACCCCTGCCCAAGCCCTTCAGGCATTGGGGGAGGTCGTCAACAGGATGGGGACCTGCTGGAGGGAGGATCCACTGATGACTGGTAGGGATGCTGAGAGGCAGAAGATCCCCCTCTGATAAGGAAGAGCTGCTTCACCCACTTGGTCCGAGGGCACGGAGAGTGGACTGGAGGCAAGTTCGAAGGAGTTCTGTGAGGCTGCATGGGAGAAGGCCGCCTCACTCCCTCCTCACAAGGAACAACTAGCTTGGGTTAACTTAAGCAGAGGCTGAGGCAGAGTTTCTTTGTGAGGAACATTTGTTTTGCTTTTGCTTGCACTTCCCTAAGCTTAGAAAAACAATGAATCATGTTTCTTGAATCATGTTTCTGCCTGTGGAATTCGATCCTTGCTTGAGGACTCTTGATCTTGTCTTGTGGATCTGGAAACTTATGTATGACTTACGGATCTTGCAACTTGTTTTTGGACTTTCTGCCTTGGCAATTCAGCGTTGGTGATTACTGGCTTAATAATAAATAAGGTGGACCTTTCTGGCCATTGTAGGGCCATTTGTTGTGGAATTAGCAGAAAGAAAGGGACTATATTGGTGTGTTTATGACCAATGCCTAGGTGACGTTAGTCAAAACACAATCCTTCAAGGTATGCTAGATTTAAAAAAAGACAGATATCATAGGGATTCCAGGAATACTACAAGTAGTCCTTGACTTAGTGATAGTTCGAAATTATAATGGCACTGAAAAAATGGATTTATGTCTGTTTTTCACACTTATGACTGCTGCAACATTCTCATGGTCCCATGATAAACATTCAGACTCTTGGCAACTGATTCATATTTATAACAATTTTAGTGTCCTGAGGTAATGTGATCCCCCTTTGCCACCTTCTGACAAGCAATGGGGGAGCCAGATTCACTTAACAACCATGTTAATAACTGAACAACAAGTGAGTCACTGAATCATTGTGGCAAAAATGTTGTAAAATGGGGCAAAATTCACTTAACAACTGTCTTGCTTAGCAACATAAATTTTGGACTCAATTATAGTTGTAAGACTGTTCTTTGGTATTGTAAGCCATTGTAGGGTATAACAATGGAAGCTTGAAAGACTAACTCTGCCTCCTCTTATTTTAACAGAATTAAAATAGGGTTGTTTTAAGTTTTGTTTTCATGCTTCCTCCCTTCCCAGTACTAAATCTCAAGTTTTCCATCCTTAATGGCATATTTTCCTTCCTTCCTTCCTTCCTTCCTTCCTTCCTTCCTTCCTTCCTTCCTTCCTTCCTTCCTTCCTTCCTTCTTTCCTTCCTTCCTTCCTCCCTCCCTCCTTCCCTCCCTCCTTCCCTCCCTCCCTCATCAATGTTAGAAACCACTGGATTTTTCTGAACTCCTGTTGATTCTTCATGTCTGAGTGGAGTCTGCTACTTCTCTTTTGTGCTCTGTTATCTGAGACAGAAAATCTGCTGGGTTTTTCTGTATGCAGAACCTGTTGCCTTCTGCTAAGCCAGCCGTGACCAGAAGCTGTTGGAGCTGCCTTCAAGAGTGCACAATGGATGATGTCATCCTCTGCTCATGACAATGATGACGATGATGTACCTGATCTCAGGCCAGAGGTCAAACCATAGTCCACAGACGTGTTTCTCAACTTCAACCTATAAAATGTGTGACTTTCACTCCAGAATTCCCCAGCCAGCATTATGGGAGCTGAAGTTGACATGGCTTAAAGTTCTTGAGAATATGAAACTCTGGCCTACAGGATGATCTCCCCTCTCTCCTCTCTCCAACACACTTTTAAATCTCTGGAGTCTTCCTGTCTTGAGGAGCCAGGCATGGCTGCCCTGAGCAGCAGCTTTTCCTACTTGAGAAGGCCAGATAAATCATAAATGGCCACAATAAATTGACAGGACACCAGCTTTTTAGCAGAAGTCTCCAGATTCAGTTCCTGCTGGCAACATCCCGACTGACAAACCCAACCAAAGCAAGCATGGTTGAGCTGATCCAAATTTCATTGAGTACATTATCTGATGAAGGCAAAACCAAATCTAGCTAATTCCCATACAAACCCAGAAAATTGAGTTATAGGATTCACCCTCATTAATTTAGGTCACATTGTCCAATTTGAGTATTATTGTATTTTTATGAGAAAAAGAGTCTTTGGGTTTGGCAAACACCTGCTAAAGTGGCTCTCACAGATCATCTTCTTGATATCTGGAGCCTACATTCCATCTTACACCATCACCCCTGGCTCTTTGGCAAGCTTAGAAGTGATAATAGCATGAGCATGTTTCAGACTTGACACTTGCATTGGCATTTGAAAGAATGCAAGAAACCGGGTGGGTGGGTGGGTGGGAGAGGCTATTTCTACTTAGGAATTTCTATTTAGGAATCATGTCCATTTCACAGGATGATTTAGCCCTCCCCACTCTTGGTGCTTCCAAGTAGGTTGAACTTGCCCTCTGCGAATTATGGAAGCTGAAGTACAAATATTTCTAGAGAGCATCAGGTTGGGGAAGAAAGGACTAGGTTGAGGTGAGTACCTTTTCCTTGATTATTAGTTCATTAAACTATTGAATACTGAATATGTTAAGGAGGAGAATGCAAATTGAAATCT
>BLBF01000046.1:4856618-4898596 GCA_015471245.1 Laticauda colubrina
AGCACTCCCCCCCCCCTGTTTTTTGCCTCCTGGGCCTCAGGGAAGCCTCCTGGGGGGCATTTTTGCTCCCAGAAGGCTTCCCTGGGGCCCAGGAAGGCAAAAAACAGAGCACAGGGGGTGTACAGCACCCCCCCCATGCTCAGTTTTTGGGCCTCCTGGGCCTCAGGGAAGCCTCCTGGATGAAGCAGTAAAACAGCGGGAATCCCGGCACAGCTGATCATCGGAACAGCTGATTGTCAGGAGGGAAAAAAAAGGAAATACCTTAAGGAGTGACTGGGCGGGGGAGAACGCAGTCAGCAATGTCAGGCATGCATGTGATGTCACGCATGCATGATAAGGACTGACTGGATGGGGAGGTGAGGGGCTGATGGAAGAAGGGTGGGGCCAGCCAGGAGCATAATTTGCCAGTTCTTTGAACTGCGCAGAATCATAACAACCAGTTCTATAGAACCAGTCAGAACCGGTAGAATCCCACCCCTGCCTTCCTGTCTCCAAATGTTATAGGTTCTCTTCAGCCTGCTTTGCCCTGACAAAAGTCTTCCCCTAGCAACCAATCATTCATTCCTGTTTGCCTGAGCTCCAATGCCTTTTTCTGCCATACTGTACCCTGGACAAATTGAAACAGTCAATTTACCACACAACTGAGATTGTCTTCCTCTTATTCTCTTTTTTTTCTACTCCTGTCTTTTTTCTTGCCAGTTTTGTACTGTGAAGCTTGGGAAAAAAAAATCTGCTGGATTGTGATGGAGAAGAGAGCAGTCAATAAATCTCTTGGCTGCTGTGGATGTGACCAGAATAATCTCCCTGGCCAGTTGAGAAACATTGCCCAGGACAGCTGAAAACTGACAAAAAAGGGATCACAAAAAAAGAAAACTGCTAGGGATCCTGCTGCTGTTCCCACAGAATGATCCTGCCCCTCCCAGCCCAGCAAAATGCCTCCATGGACCTCCCCTGATTCATTTTGATGCTTTGCATCAGTTGCAGTTGGCTAGGTAATGACTTTGTGGCTTCCTGCGTACATTGAGCTTAATTACTTTTATTCTTGTTTCTGTTCAAACTCGAAGCATTGTTAGGGACTCCACACACCCACTTCATGGTTTGTTTCTGTTGCTCCCCTCTGGAGATCTCAAAGTATCTATAGCAGGACTATTAGATTCTGTAACATCTTTGTTCCTCATACCATCTGTCTTGTAAACTTGCAGGATTCTTTTATTTCACCATGTATAGGTATATTTTTGAATTAGACTGTAATGTTTCTGTGTGTCATGTATGTGTATATGTGGGCATATGCATAATGGCTATCTTTTGAGAGGTATTCTATTTACTCTATTCTTAGTGCAAATCCAGACTGCTTGAGTAACTTGCAACACAGTGATTATATTAAAGATGCTTAAGTCACTTTGTCACTAACTTCACTGTGCATTCCTATTTCTGATTCGATCAACAGACTGTAGATGTGTAGGTAGTCCTCCACTTACAACCATTCGTTTAGCAATCATTTGGAATTACCCCATTGAAAAAAATGACTTACAACCAGTCTGCACACTTTCAACTGTTGTAACACCCCCATGGCCCTGGAATCAAAATTTGGGCAAAATAACTAGCATTTATTTATTTATATGCAGCCCACATCACTATCAAGTGACTCTGGGCTACATATTCATTTACAATGGCCACAGTGTCCCGGGGTCAAGTGATTGCCTCCTGCAACCTTCCTAGCTCACTTCCCACAAGCAAAGTCAATAGAGGAAGTCAGATTCACTTAATTCCACATGTTTCATATAACAATTGTGGTGAGTCACTTAATAATGGTGGTGAAAATGATAGTAAAACCAGGCACAACTCAATTAATAATTACCTTGCTTAGCAATGGAAATCCAGGACCCAATTGTGATCAAAAGTTCAGATTTAAAAAAAGGTGAAGGTAAAGGCTTCTCCTGTCCAAGTTGTGTCTGACTCTTTGGGGTGATGCCCTTCTCTGTTTCTTTTTTGGGTCTCAAACTGCCAGCCTTCCAGTTAACAAGACCAGTGTCTTAAGTGCTAGTCCAGTGTGCCCCTCAAAGTTTGAGGACTACCTGTAATTGTTGTCCTCTAAGCAGGGGTTCCCAACATGAGGTGCTCGCACCCTAGGGGTGCGAGACGATATTCCAGGGGGTGCGAGAAAAGTCCAGGTAAATAATAGGATATTGGCTATATGTTGACATTTTTATTTTCTTTTGCAATGGACTAACTTTGTTTTCATTTTAGAGTTAAGTATCATTATTTAGTGGCCGTCACATGCATAGCTGAAAAGATTCAATCCTACCATATATTTAATAATTAAATAATTCAATCCCATCATATATTTATCATATATTTCAGGGGCTGCGAGATTCTGTCCAACCATACATTGTTTGTACTCCTTGATCTTAATTTCTATGGGCCAGCAAGTCTTGCTGATTCACTTTCTCTCTTGCCTTATTCTTATCCCAAAACAAAGGAACAGCCCCAGTTGGCCTGCAGTGCTGAGGGCTTCTAAATCCAACAAGTAACAGGAACAACTAGAGCAGAACAAAAACAACAATAGGGAGAAAAGCAATACTTAAACAAATTCCCCTACCTCAAAGATGTAGACAGACTTTCTGGACTTTGACACATTTGGTCAAATGTCTTCAGGATTCATAGGCAGCCTTCCAAATATTGCTTCTCCTTCTGTAGATGGCAGAAGACTCTTAGCAGAGCAGGAATCCACAGCCACGAGTGCAACCAGGTTGATGGTGAAGTGCAGTTTCTTTTTCCCCAGGATGGAAATAAATAGTTTCCAGTTTTCAATTCCACAGTTGATCTTTCATGCTCAGCATGGCTCTGCATCCTTTTCTCCTGTCCTGATATTTTTTCCCATGTCTTTTGCTCTGTTTTGCATCAGGAAGCATGATAACATTGTCCTCTTTTTAAAATTGGCTTTATTCCAGGGTTTTTATGCTAGTCTGCCATACAGAAATCCAGTAGCTAAAGCCTTCTCCCTTTCTTGTTAGAAACTGATCCCCTTTTTAGTAAGTGAGGAGGATGCAGGTGGAATGGGGTGGATGAGAGTGTCTTCAGCAACTCCTATTTGCTGGGCATAATTGTTGTCACACCAAAGGCTTATTACTAGATTTCCAGATGTACACAAGCTCCCTTGAAGACTTTCTTTGGAGACCTTCCAGAGCTCCTGGTCCATGGCTGTACCTCCTGCCAGTACCTTGGAGACCATCCAGTAGCAGGCCATTATTGTCACTGAACTCCAATCAATATGGATAATTAGAAGAGAATCAAGTAGGTAAGCTAGATGTCAAGTGATGCTTTGCTATTTTCCCCCTGTTTATTGGACTCAAGGGGTAGATGAAGAACAAAGAGCTTTCTAAGAAGCATCTACCCTGATATAGCAATAGGAATAGCACTTAGAATTACATAGAGCTTCATAGTGCTTTTTCAGCCCTCTCTAAGTGATTTACAGAGTCAACATCTTGCCCCCAACAATGTGGATCCTCATTTGGAATCTCAGCAGAATAGAAGGCTGAGTTGACCTTGAGCCAGTCAGGATCGAACTGCAGACAGTCAGCAGAGTTAGCCTGCAATACCACATTCTAACCACTGCTCCACCATGGCTCTTCCACTGGGACATTTTATCGGCATCACCAACTAATAGCAATTTTCCAGTTTTTAAGCCATATCTGGGAATTCAGAGGATCCAATTTAGGATCTTCTCCTGACCAAACAGGTGTTTTGTTTTTAATGAGTTATAGCCCTGGCTTTGCTTCCCTTTTAATGGATTTCTTGGATCTTGGGCCACCTCTGGCTGTTCTTCCTTGTTCCTCCTCAATTGTCCACTTGGTCCCAATTATTCTTCAGCAAGAAATTCATACTATGATCTTTCCAAATTCTGATACTGGAGCCATTTTTTGAACAAATATATGGTTTTAGATCCACTAGTATGTTTACAATATTCTGACACAATACTCAGTGAAGTAGAAAAAAAAAAACAATAATGAAATGCAGGGCTTTCTAGCTTTACCTTTAAAAACTAAAATCACAAATAATACATCAATAGAGCGAAAAAGATTTGTGGGCAACTCTATTTTCTGGAGGCACAAACTGGCAAGAATGAACCACTGGAGCACAACAGCGGTTGTCCTGCACTGCCAGGTAAGCAGGGAGTGAATGGGCAAGCAACCTACATGTCCACAACACCAGGTGCACCTGGCTTTCAGTCTTTAAAATACTCAACTATAGGATAGGAAGGACAGTTTCATGTCTAAGGTCATATGCAAAGTCAGATTACCCAAGCCCTCCCTTCCTTTTGCACTTAGGTACTTAATGTTTATTGATTGGTCAATCAACCAGATCCAATCACAAACTACCATAGCATTTGCATTGGGGTGGGATTCAAAAATCCCATCAACCAGTTTGCTGACCAGTTGCTGGGTGGGCATGGCCATGGTGGCCATGGCCTACTGGAACTTCCTGTTTCCGGCTTCTGGTGGGCCTCCAGAGCCTGGGAGATGCTGTTTTTGCCCTCCCAAGGGTCTAGAGGCCTCCCCCGGGCCTCTGGGAGGTGAAAACAGCCTCCCCCAGCCTCTAGAGATCCTCCAGAAGTTGGAAACAGGCCCATTTCTGGACTTCCAGAAGGCTCTTTTCCCCTTCCCAGAGCTTCCATGCGGACCCTCCACCCTCCATAGAAAATGAGCCACATGGAGACTCCTGAGAGGGGTGGGTGGGAGGGGTGGGGCCAGCCAGTCAGTTGAAATACCAGTTCGGCAAACCAGCTGTAACTTTAACATCTGGTTTGCCCAAATCGGTCCGAACTAGTAGAATCCCATCCCCTGATTTGAATGTTACAATAGACTATAATAGATACAACATGTCAAGATACAGGAACAGTATTCAGTAAAATATTCAAATAAGATCACCACCTTGGCAATTGACCCAGTATGATCTGGGTAGGAAATGCTCACCTGGTTGGTTTATTTATAAGCCTGACAACCTTTCTGACTGCCCAAGTATTGGTACTTTGAGGAAAGGCCTCTTGATGTGTGACAAGTTAACGTGTTGTCCTTTTGATTAGTGGCTCTAAATGCTGCTCCCTGGCCAAGGCACGTAGTTAGAGATCTAAAGGGAACATTTATGGTGTTTTCAACACATGAAGGACATTTCCTCAATGGATACTGACTTTGATGGACTTGCCTGTGTTTGTCTGTAGAATCCAAGAACTCAAATCTTGCTCGACCTTTTTTCCCTAGAGAGAAAAGCTGTTTGTATGTTAAAAGCAAGAGTTGGAAACCGAGGCTGAGAAGACAAACAGGGCATCTCCAGAATTCACAGATTCAAATCCTCAGGGATATGGCAATGGGGATGCATTGGGATGGGAAGAATTGAGAGAAAGGAAAATCTGTTTCAGGAACAATGGAGGGAAAAACATTTAGTTACAAATATTACATTCAATATTTTTGACTTTGGGTATTTAAATCTTCCATCTTTGATAATTATTGTTTATACAAACTCAGTTCCATTTTTTGTGTGTGCAGCTCAGGACATCTGAACCCCAGAGTAGCCTCTCACCAGAAGCAGGCCAACATCATCCTGTGATCTATCAGATCCTTATCTTTTCCTCTAAGTTTTTCTATTGCAGGCTCTTATAACTGCTGCCTGTAATTTTAGCAGGTCTATAGTTTTACCTCCTCCACTGATGAATGTCTTGCATGTGACTACTTAACATTAAAAAGAAATGTTTATCTCTTCTTTTCTTTACTTCTTTTTCTTTCAGATAAAGGTTGGTTCTATTTATACCCTGTGAGACTGATCTATCTCCCAAAGGAGTGTATGGAGGTTATATTTCCTAGTTGCATGTCTTAATACTGGTGCAAAGAAGTGGTGCAATATTTCATTTTTAATCAGACTTACTTTTAATTTGCCAGGGAAGTACACAGGTTAGAGACTAATGCATAAGCAACAAATGATGTCAACATACATATTTATAGGTAAAGGATCCCAAGTCCATCACTATAGGTGACAGAGTTCAGATTATATCCTGTGTCTGTTTTCCTTCAGAAACAAACAAACAAACAGAAAAGGTATTTGTGGGAAATAGAGCAACAGAGCAGGGAGAGAAAACACTCCCATAAATCAAGTAAAGGGGGGAGCTTGGCAATGCCAGACACCCAAAGAAAAACATTTCCCATGGCAAAGTTTTAGGATTGTTCCAGTAAGATAACAAACGGTGGCTTTACATCTCTATATATCAACTTGATACGATTGATTCCATTCATCTAAGAACTGATTTTCCCCCACAAGGAGAGAGCAGAAATGCCCAAATCAGCTTTGGGGTGAATCCTGCTGATCCAAATGGCTGATAATGCCGTCTCCACATTCATAATAATTGCTTCATCTGTGCATTTGCACACATCCATTGTTGAAATACCAATGACTATATTTATTTATTTATTTAAAATTCTTCTATATTATTTCTCAGTATAGAATACCATTACTCCTACCAATATGCAGTGGTTTACAATAAGTGTAAAAACCTTTCAGAGGTGTTTTTTTTAAATGTGTACAATCGATGCATTTAAATGCATATGTAGAAAGAGTCAATAAGAATAGAAATACGAAAATTAAAAAGGCTTGGCAGAAAGGGGGAATCTAGTATATTTTTTCCCTTTTATAGCAAGCATAACTAGGCAGGAGGAATGATAAAAAGGTCATAACTACCATGTTTCCCTGAAAAGAAGACTCAACTAGAAAATAAGCTCTAGATTTTTTTCAGGATGCTCATAAAATAAGCTTTACCCCAAAATAAGCCCCAGTTAAGATCATCAGCCAGACACATTTAGTACTATATCCCCCCAAAATAAGACCTAACTGGACAATAAGCCCTAATTCATCTTTTGGAGCAAAAATTAATATAAGGTCTGGTATTATTTTTTGCTAAACACAGTAGTAAAGTAAATAAAATTCTGGTTAATTGTAACATCTCAGATTAAGTGGGTGAACTGTTGTAACAATGCCTTTTTGTTTTGACAAACAGTTGAATAACCTGGTGAGAAAAAAATTATCATAGAGAAAACTCTTAGAGAAGAGAAACTTGAGCTGGATTTCATCTGGGCAACAGGCTGATTTACAGAAAGCAAAGAAGGTTGATGTAATTACATGTATTAACTCAATCTTGAAATTTTTACACTTCCAGATGTTTATATTCTATCTCAATCATCTGCGAGCAGACTTCTGGACAAAAGAAATGAACTCATAATAAAAGACTTACTATCTTATATGTTCATTTAGATTTTTATATCACCAGAATATAAAAAAGATGTGGAGACTCTAGAAAGAGTACATAGAAGAGCAACAAAGACGATTAAGGGGATTTGAGACTAAAACATATAAAGACAATTGCTAGAATTGTGTATGCCTAGTTTAATGAAAAGAAGGAATAAGAGGGACATGATAGCAATGTTCCAATATTTGAGGGACTGCCACAAAGAAAAAGGGCTCAACCTATTTTCCAAAGCACCAGAGGGCAGGACAAGAAGCAATGTATGGAAACTAATCAAGGAGAGAACCAGCCTAGAATTAAAGAGGAATTTTCTGACAGTTAGAAGAATGGCTTGCCTCCAGAATTGTGGGTGCTCCAATAATGGAATTTTTTAAAGAAGTGATTGGACAACCATTTGTCTGAAATGGTACAGGGTTTCCTGCCTAAACAAGGGGTTGGACTAGAAGACCTTCACAGTCTTTTTCAACTCTCTTATTCTGTTATTCCAAGGGTCCCCAACCTCTGTGCCGCAGATCAGCAATAGCATGCTGATTAAGTGTTACTAACTTAACAACTGCAGTCATAAAAACTCTGGCAAGAAAGGTTGCAAAATGGAGCAAATCTCACTTAACAACTTAGCTGAGCAATGGAAATTTTGGGCCCAGTTATGGTAATAAATTGAGACCTATCTGTATTTTTTTTAAGCAGAGAAGGGTCATACTTGTATCATTTGAATGGGAGAGACAAGGAAATCCGAGTTTGGAGACTTGTGATGTTAAAAAAAAATGTAGAAAGAAAATCCTAGAAAAAGACATTTGCAAACGACTTTGATCTGTTTCTAAAACAACTCACTGAAATTTTCCTTGTACTGTTACCAGGGTTACATTCAGGACAGCCAGTTGCTAATCTTTTCTGCATATTTCTGTTTTATCTCTTCTTTTTTTATATTCTCCTTTCCTTCTGAATGATCTTTTTCCTCACCTTAGACTTGAAGGCTGCTAGATGAACATACGGAACATTTCAGAACCAAAGTAAAATCAATTCCACATATTATTTTTAAGTTGAGAAATGCTGGGTTTTGGCTCACCAGCAGTCAGCTGCGCCACTTTTGAACTAGTCCCAATAAATCACACTTCAATGAGAAAGTGAAAAAGTGATCCCCTGTTGCCTCGAGTGAGCTAATCTCAAATGAACCGGCATTAAAATTTTGTTTAATGAAAACATCAAATCAGTTCCTAGTGGTAATAACTGTTATTAAATCAATATTGCTTCCTAATATTTTTTTCTTCCATTCAACCATGTCCATTTCCCACAGACTAAACACATAACAGAGTTGGATAATCAGAGTTGGAAGGGACCTTGTAGGTCTTCTAGTCCAACCCCCCCACCCAAAATCCTGCACCATTTCTGACAAATGGCAGTCCAATCTCTTCTTGAAAGTCTCAAGTGATGAAGCTCCCACAACTTCTGAAGGAAGATCACTTGATCTTGATTGTATTCCTCTGCTCATGCGATTTAGGATTGCATTAGCTTTTTTTGGCTGCTGCTGTACACTGCTGGCTCCTATTTAGCTGGTTGTTCACTAAGACTCCAAGACTACCTGGACAAGCCCTTGCAGTTTTCTTGGCAAGGTGTTTCAGAAGCGATTTGCCATTGCCTGCTTCCTAGGGCTGAGAAAGAAAGTGTCTGTCAACTGTTCCATCTTGGTCAGTTAGGAAAGAAAGACTCCTGGCCTAATATACTTTACTAAAGCCAATTTGGTTAGAGAAGAGGCAAAACAGAATCTAAGCTTTTCATATGCAAAAGATCCAATTAACTTCCCTTTGTTCCCAGCCAACCTCCTGGTTATCAGTCAATGTCCAGTTAGGTGCTACCAGATTGTTTGGGGAATACCATGCTTCTTGCGTTTACAGGCTCTGCATTATTTTGGTGTGACCTTGAGACAACTGGTGCTTGTCATGGGATGGCCCCACTGCTCCCTCCCCCCATTACTAATGTCAGGTCTGCAATGTATATTGCATAGCTTAGTTGAATGGCAGCCATGACAGTGGCTGGACTAAGGTCACTCATCTGACTAAGGCAAGACTTTAACTCATGTTCTCCCAGTTTTTAACTTTAAAACCATTAAACCAAACCATCTCTCCCCCTTCTTATTATAACTCCAGAAATGCAGGAGAGAGGGTGTGAAGAACTGGCTAAATTAGATATGATGTTCCTTACTTAAGTATGTGGACTACTCCTGTTAGTCTGGGCTAAAAGGTAAAAATTAAAAAATTTAGGATTTAGGATTGAAGGACAGAATGATACTTTCAAGCAGATAGGAGCATGGATGAAACACTTTCTTGCATCAGCTTACATCAACCAGATGTATTGGATGGAGACATTTTTGGGAGTTCAGATTATATGTCTGCATAGGCTAAAAGTTAAAGTGTTGGACTTCGGCCAATTGAGGGTTAGAGTCCAAACTGTTTTGTTTCATGATAGAGTTGAAAAGGTTTCTCAATTAAAACATTTTCCGACAGAGACTGAATTTTTATTTGTAGAATTAATTAATAAAAAGTAGAGGCTCAAAAGAGAAGGCTCGAGTTTAATTAAAAAAAACCTTACAACTCTATAGTTAATATAAAGTTAAATGGTTAATCTACACAACCACTCAATCAACAGGAAACTTACATGGCATACTGGAATGCACTTTCCATGTTGTCTTCAAGGGCAACAGCTCATAGTATGTGTTCTGTACAACTTGGAAGGTTCCAAGTAGTTAATTCTGATTGGCTAAAAAGGCCAATAGTGGGTTGGTTCATTAGGAACCAATCCAAGAAGCTGCTCAAAGGCGGCAAGATTAAATAAGTGTCATTGGTTACAAGCTGGCAGGCAAGCCTCTATATAAAGGGCTGCCGCGGCTTGAGCCAATGTTCCGTTACTGTTGCTGTTAACCGAATAAAGAGTTGTTAGTTGGAACCCGGTCTCTCGCACTTCTTTTCCAGATGGAACACTGGCGACGAGGATGGGATCGTCTTGAAGCTGAGACCGAGCACGCGGCGAGAGAAAAAACCACGCTAGATGAGATGGCTGGCAATAACGCGCCGCTCGCACCATTTAACCCCAATGAGGAAGATTGGGAGTCTTATACTGATCGCTTCCTGATGTTTCTGGAGAGCAATGAAATGGAAGACATTTTCGATCAGTGAAAGAGGGCTGTCTTCCTAACACATTGCGGGCCAGCCATATTTAAGATGGCAAAGGCATTGGCGAAGCCCAGAGACGTGAAACAAATGACCTGGTCTGAGCTTAACCGAATGCTGAAAGCTCACTACGCGCCGGTTGTCTCGAACCTCATCAAGAGACATGAATTCTATAAGAGAGACCAGAGGGAAGACGAAACCATTGCTGATTTTGTGGCAGCTCTGCACCATATTGGAGGAGCCTGTGAATTCCAAAATATGGACGAGGCAATGCGAGATTGTGTCATGTTAGGTATCAAGGACTCTACCCTACAAAGCAAACTCTTAAACAGACCAAACATAACAGTGGCAGAAGCAATCGCGGAAGCAACCACCGCGGAAGCCACAAAGAAATCAGTGGCTACAATGAAGATGATGAACGCCAATGCTGACACGACAGCCTCTCCAAAGGAAAGAAACTCCAGTGGAGGAAGGGAGCAAGCTGCCACAACCACACACCACAAAGACCTAGAAAAATCATCAGTCACTGATTAAGATGACGATGAGGTCCACCGCCTTTAAGCAAACCAAAAAAGGCACGAAAGAAAGAAAAATTGGTGGGAATGTGCTGGTTGCGGTGGAAACCACCCCCGAGCTGAGTTCAGGTTCCTTGATGCAATCTGTCAGGCTTGCAAAAAGAGGGGACATATCGAAAGAGTTTGCCAAAATTGAAGAAACAGCAGCCCTAGCAGACGCGGTAATTCCTGACCAAGAACTGACTCGAGGCAAGCCGACAGAAAATGGGAGCACAGCAAGGGAACCAGCAACCGAGAAAACACACATCAGACTGTCACTATAGGAAGCGCACAGACGGAAAGCGGGAAAAAGGTCAGAATTGTAGTGTCCATTGAAGGAAGCCCTTGTGAGATGGAGGTCGACTCAGGATCTTTTCTGTCGATGGTGTCATGGAACACAATTAGACGTCTGATCCCAAACATCAGATAAAATGAACTCAAAAAACAAAAATTAATTCTCAAAGATTACCAGGGAAATAGGATTCCCGTGGTTGGTCTGGGGCACTTCAAAGTAACTTACAAACAGATACTTACAAACAACACGCTGAAGTCCTGCCATTAACTATGGTCGACCGAGACTGTCCCAGCCTTCTAGGCATCGAATGGTTTGTGCCATTGGGCATCGGGATGACCGGAGTGAGCCGAATAGTTGCGAGCGATTGGGAAGAGAACCTGCTACACGAATTCCAGGATGTCTTCGATGGAACTCTAGGCAGGTACCGGGGAACCCCAATATCCTTTAGCCTTGATCCCCAAATAGCACTGAGAAGACTAAAAGCCAGACAGTTCCTCTTTGCATTAAAATCCAAAATAGATGAGCAATTAAATAAATTGATTGCACAAGGGGTCATAGAACCAATTGACCACGCAAGGTGGAAGACTCCAATAATAACACCTGTAAAACCAAATGGGTCTGTGCGCATCTGTGGAGATTACAAGGCTACCCTGAACCATGCGCTACAGCAAAGCGCATACCCGGTACCAGTTGTGCAGCACTTACTGCACTCACTTGGGGGAGGAAAAATTTTCACTAAACTCGATTTGGCCCAGGCATATCAGCAACTTCTAGTAGACCCCTTAACAGCCGAGGCACAAACAATAGTAACGCATAGAGGGGCGTTCAAATGTAACAGACTTCAATTCGGAGCGAGTGTTGCCCCAGGCGTCTTCCAAAGCCTCATGGAATGCCTATTAAATGGAATAAAAGGGGTTGTTCCATACTTTGATGACGTCCTAATTTCAGTGAAAAACGTGACCCAGTTAGAAGCTAGACTAAGGGAAGTGCTAATGAAATTCAGAGAATCCGGCCTGAAAGTTAAAAAAGAAAAATGCTGCCTGGCCACTGACCACGTCGAATTTTTAGGATATTTGATTGACGAACAAGGTATCCACCCAACAGAAAAAAAAGTCAAAGCAATTAAAGACAGACTCAGACCTAGAAACAAAATGGACTTACAGGCATTCTTAGGTCTGATCAATTTTTATAATTTATTCCTCCCCCACAAAGCAATGATAGCAGAACCATTGCACCGGTTGCTAGATAAAAAAACTGTTTGGACTTGGGGTCACAAAGAACAAAGAGCCTTTCAAAATATAAAAGCCTTGTTAACCTCAGACACCTTTCTTATTCAGTTTAGTAATACTCTACCCTTGACGGTCACCTGCAAAGCCTCACCATTTGGAGTCGGTGCCATCCTGAGCCACCAATTACCTGACGGGAGAGAGGCACCCGTCGCTTTTTATTCGAAAACACTATCCAAAGCGGAATGCAACTATAGCCAAATAGACAGAGAAGCCCTGGCAATCATCACCGTAGTAAAACGCTTTCATGAATACCTATACGGTAGATCATTCTCCATTGTGACTGATCATAAACCATTACTAGGGATTTCGGCTGGGAATAAACCCACACCAAACATTCTATCCCCACGGATGACTAGGTGGTCAGAATTCCTGGCTGCCTATTCATATACATTGCTGCATCAACCCGGGAAACAAATCGCCCATGCAGACGCATTAAGCCGAACACCTTTAGCAGTCTTAGAGGACGACCTGGCTCCAGCCACCGCCACCCTACAACTAGAAACCTGCCCTGAACTTTCATTGACTGCGGATGATGTCGCCAGAGCCATGGCAAAAGACTCATTGACTGCCTGCGTTTTGACTTGGGTAGGTAAAGCCTGGCCAGAAGGCCAAAAGACTGAAAACTTTAAAGCTTTCCGGACTAGACAAACTGAACTGTCAATACAAAAGGGTGTTTGTTGTGGGGAGATCGGGTGGTGATTCCATCCAAACTACAAGAAGAGGTGTTAGGCATGTTACATGAGGGCCACCCAGGCATAGTTAAAATGAAAAGCCTGGCCAGGAGCTATGTCTGGTGGCCTGGCTTAGACAAGGACATTGAATGCTGGGTTGCAACATGCCACAAGTGTCAGAGAGCTAGACTCACCCCACCACAAGCTCCCATACGGGACTGGGAGACCCCACGAGGCCCTTGGTCTCGAATCCATATCGATTTTGCAGGACCAACTAGGGGCCTTTAATAGTTGTGGATGCATATTCAAATTGACTTGAAGTCATCTTAATGTCATCCACAACAACTGACACTGTTATAAAACATCTAAACAAATTATTTGCAACTCATGGGTTACCTGATTTTTTGGTATCTGACAATGGGCCACAACTAACAGCAATACAATTCAAACAATACTTAGCCTCTTTGGGTATACGGCATGCACTAACCACGCCAGCCCACCCGGCGGCGAATTGTAGGGCTGAGCGAATGGTCTGATTCACAAAAGAAGGACTTGAGAAAATGGACCATGGGGACAAACTAAACCGCTTACTTACACTACAACACATCACTCCCAGTAGCACAACTAACAAGAGTCCGGCAGAATTATTAATGGGGAGAAAACTCAGATCCCATTTAGATAGGTTGCACCCCAATTATACTTGTGAACCTGCCCCCCCCAACTCTTCCAGCTGATACCGCACTTTCGACATCGGCGACCTGGTCTATGCAAATAATTTTACCGGGGACCCTCTTTGGCTTCCAGCCACAATCACACAAGTAACAGGCCCCCGGTCCTACCGACTAACCATGGACGATGGAAGAGAGTGGAAGCGGCACATAGACCAGCTTTGTTCCCACAACATCGAGCGCAAAACAACCGTGCAACCTCAAATAGTAAATTTCAATGAAAACAAAACCAAGGCGGGGGGGGGGAATACAAATAAATAAAAAAGGGTGTGAAAATGAACCATTAAAATCACAACCAGAAAATCTAACCAACCAAAAAGAGCACTTACGGTTAGATGAGACCATCGGAAGAAGTCCTGGCGAAAGGAAGCTGACCTGGAAGGTGCCAGCCAGGCCAGCTCAACCAGCCCGTTTGAACCGGGAGGGAGCGGCAGAACCACTTCGACCGGCCTGAGAAACTCAGGTGGGAGCGGCAGTGCTGACTCACCCTTCCAGGCGGTTCCATGGAGAAAAACCGGAGAGACAACGATCCCGACCGAACCGCTCGAAGTCCTAGGCGAGAATGAGCCGCGCAGGTCAACTAGGACCAGAAAAAGCCCCACCTACCTGCGCGACTACGTCACTCACGTAGGACTGAACTAAAGGGGGAGGGGTGTTCTGTATAACTTGGAAGGTTTCAAGTAGTTAATTCTGATTGGCCAAAAAGGCCAATGGTGGATTGGTTCATTAGGAACCAATCCAAGAAGCCGCTCAAAGGCGGCAAGATTAAATAAGTGTCATTGGCTACAAACCGGCAGGCAAGCCTCTATATAAAGGGCTGCCGCAGCTTGAGCCAATGTTCCGTTACTGTTGCTGTTAACCGAATAAAGAGTTGCTAGTTGGAACACGGTCTCACACGCTTCTTTTCCGGACAGAACGGTATGCATGCAGTAATCCTGATAATAAGCGATCATGGCATGAATGACTATGAGGAAGGTTCCCTGATGCAGGAATAGGCACAATTGGCACATGAGATGGATTTGTAGGAAGGACGTCTGAGTCACAGCTGCCACTTTTTTTTGTGACTTTTGTCTGTCTAGGGTACAGAAACCCCACTCAAAACAAAATATGACAACCCCCCTCCCCAAGTCCATAGTCTTGTTGAGCTGAAGTTGAACTTGTTTCCCCCTATCCATATGTCCTTGGCCTCCAATATCAAGAAAGAACTGCAGGGACATCTTTTGGATGGCTCAGTTTTATGACTAATTATCAATGATTTAGATGAGGGGACACCAAGCTGGCAGGATCTTGACAGACTTGAACATTGGGCCTTATCTAACACAATGAAATGCAATGGTGAAAAAAGTAAAGCTCTACATTTAAGCAGGAAAAACCAAATATACAAGTATAGAGGTGGTACCTGGCTCAACAATATTAACTGTGAGAGGGATCTTGGAGTTTTAGTGGACAATCACTCAAATATGAGCCATCAGTGTGCTATAGCTGCCAAAAAAAGCCAATGCAGTCCTCGGGTGCATTAACAGAGGGATAGAATCAAAATCACATGAAGTGTTAATACCACTTTATAATGCCTTGGAAAACTGCATCCAATTTTGGTTGCCATGATGTAAAAAAGATGTTGAGACTCTGGAATGAATATGTTTCTCCTCCAGAAGAATATGAGTTTATTTTAAGCCCCTTTCAGACTTACTTGCATAATTTATATAAAAAATCTAAAGGAATTCTTCCACTTTGTTATACTCCACCTCCTGTATATATCTTGAAACAAATATAATTGAACAAAACTCACTAAAACTATAATATTTTGTGGCCTGGAGATTGGACTAGATTCCAGATCTTGATTAAAATACAAATATTTGTGAAAAAAACCTGAAACATCTACAATTATAATGTAATCTTATTGTAATAAATAGGAAAAAAGAAGGAAAGAAGCAGAAAGTGATTGTGACAAGAGTCACAGTCATAACTATAAACCAAATAACATACTATTTAGGGTCTTGGACTCCTCTGAATCTACATCCTGTAGACATTCTGAGTGAAGGTGTCATGCCCCTGGTGGAGACTGACTCAGAGGGAGAGGAGGAACAGCCGACAGGGAGTGGAAGTGTGGCTCCAGAGGTGGTGGAGGAGGCTGGGGAAGGGCAGAGGCTGGCTGAGCAGTCAGAGGAGGACCCAGGCCCATCCCCTCTCCATCCTAGGACATGCAGGGAGGAGAGGATAAGGGAAAGACGTGGTCTACTCGGGAGGAGAGAGCCTTGATTCTCTTCATGGGCTGCAACTGTGATAACTGAATAAGAGTTTGGACTTGTGTACTGGCGAACACTGGAAACAAAGTGTGTAAATCAGGGGTGGGATTCTATCAGTTCGCACTTTTTGGCTAGAACGGGTTGTTAACATTCTCAGCAGTTCAGAGAACTGGTTGTTAGAAGAAATTATTGGACTAATCCTGTAAGGAAGGCAGGAAGGAAACATTCTGGTGTTGCTTACAGAAACTGCCTCTCTGTTAACCCTTATTACGTTCTTGACAGGACTAGACTTCCTGTCTCAGGAACCTCTCTGGAGGTTTTTTCCCCTCCTTTGCTGGTACTTTGCTTGTGTGGAGTGACCATTCAAAGTTACAATGGCACTGGAAAAAGTGACCTATGACCATTTTTCACACTTACAGCTGTTGCAGCATCCCCACAGTCATGAGAGGCCAGGCGAGGAGATGTGTGTCTCGATGTGAGTGATATTGAGTTGGCCACGCCCAGCCAATAACATGACCACCAAGCCACATCCACCAACTAAGCCATGCCCACAGAACCGGTTGTTAAAACAGCCCAAAAGGGCTGTTGCTATAGGACTCACTTGCAGAAATATTGGTATAGTCATTTGGACACACTCATGTCTCCTCGTCTGGGTATCTACAAACTATTCAAGTTACAAGGTTGCTAAAACTCTTTGAACTCGCTAAACCTGAAGTGCTCTTAGTCTCCATACAGGTAATCTCAACTTATGACCACAATTGAGTCCAAAATATCTGTTGCTAACTGAGATATTTGTTAAGAGAATTTTGCCTCATTTAACGAACTTTCTTGCCACAGTTGTTCAGTGAATCACTGCAGAGATTAAATTAGTAACATGGTTACTAATTTAATCTCTGCAGTGATTCACTGAACAACTGTGGCTGTTAAGTGACATGGTTGTTAAGTGAGCTGATATTGCCATTGACATTCGTCAAGAGTCAAGAATCATCAGGTACAATGATAATCATAGGGTACAATAAGCAATCAAATCATACTGGGAAACAGTCAATATATATCATAAGGATACAAGCGACAAAGTTACAGTCATACAGTCACAAGTGGGAGGGGATGGGTGATAAAGAGTGATGAGAAGATTAATAGTAATCGTCGTGCAGACTTTGTAAATAGTTGGACAGTGTTGAGGGAATTATTTGTTTAGCAGAGTGATGGTGTTCAGGAAAAAAACTCTCCTTGTGTCTAGTTGTTCTGGTGTGCAGGGCTCTATAGAGTCATTTTGAGGGTCGGAGTTGAAACAGTTTTTGTCCGGGATGTGAGGGGTCTGTAGATATTTTCACAGCCCCCTTTTTAACTCATGCAGGATACAGGCCCTCGATGGAAGGCAGGTTGGTAGCAATTGTTTTTTCTGCAGTCCTACTTATCCTCTGAAGTCTGTGTCTGTCCTGTTGGGTTGCAGAAACAAACCAGACAGTTACAGAGGTGCAGATGATAAGACTCAATAATTCCTCTAGCTCATTCTTGTATTTGTTCATTTTTTTTTTCATGAGATAAATTCTGCTTGATGAAGTTCTTTCACTTTACCATTCTTGAAGGCAACTCTGGAGAAAATATGTACTCCCTCCCTCATATTCCAGTATTGTTTCATTTCTGGCTGCTTATCATATTTTATCCTTAATCAGACCCTCCTCAAAGTTCAACAATTTCTGGATTGGGAATCTGAAAAGAGTTACCCTTCCAGAGCATTTGAAAAGCACCAATCAAATCTACCTGATCTAAGTGAGGCAGCTCCTGAAAAAAAAATTCTATAGCAACCATCAAAGTTTGTTTACCTTTCAGATAAGGGAAATTCAAAATAGTTTTTTCTCTCTCCTTGTTTATTGACCTTGGATCTCATCCAGTTCTTGGCAGTCGACCAGCTTATTATTTTTAGCATGCTCTGACTCTTTTCTTTTCTTCTCATAGGGCTCGTTCTTATTTTCTTGCTCTTTAAATTTTTTTAAATTTATTATTTTATTACCAATCAGCAATCAGAAGGCATGATGAAAATTATTTAATTTCACAACATATAAACAGATTTAACCACAGTTTCAATTGGGAAAATGTGACAATTCAAGATCAATCCAAGTTCAAAAATGCCAGGGAATTTCAACATCCATAGACTATGCAAAAAAGACAATAGCCCAGGCCAGCCCAAAAAGAAACAAAAAGACACAAGCGCCTCTCCACCAGCAATCAGGCCCCAGATCAGCATAGATTAACTCCAAGGTTAACATCAGACTAACAATCAATACCCCAATCAAGAAACAGACAAAGAAGCCAGCAGCAAATAGTCCAACATATAATATAAACTTGACAGCAAACAGCACTCCTTACTAGCACTGATGATGTTACCTAATTTGGGTAATGAAACGTGCAAGAAAACAGGTAGCTCAGAGAGTTCCAAAGACACTTTATTATATATAGATATAGATTCATTTGCAAGTGATGCTACAATCAACTAATCTTCATCTTTTAGAATAGCTGTTGAACTCAGTATTTTAAGGATGTGTACGTACATACTACCCACAGATAAATATATATGTATATACTGTATATAATATATTCGTCCTTTCACACGAAGCCAAGCTGCACTGAAAGCCTCCAACACAAGAACAGACTGTTGCCAGCCAATCAAAGCCACAAAACAGACAGAAGAAACCAGAAACACCAATCAAACAAACTCCAAGTCCAATGAATACAGATCCAGGCTCCCAACCAATCAGAATGGACCGGCCTCAAATTTGAAACCAGGAACTAACTCTATACAGAAGCCTGAGGATGGCAGATGAGATTCTGCTGAAACATTGCTACAACTTTAAAAGCACTACAATGACGTGGGATAATACCCGAAGGAAGCTAAACAGCACACTGTATATAATAATATATACAGTGATATATATAGTTTTATATATCTATATAGTAATATATATTGTTATATATATATGTGTGTGTGTGTGTCTGTGTGTGGTTGTCTTTGTGTGTCTCTGTGTATGTCTCTGTGTAGTACTGTATTGTATAACATGTATACTGTATACTGTGTTTTTATTCATCCTTAAAAATATTGAGTTCCGAAACTATTCTGAAAGATGAAGATTAGTTGATTGCAAATAAAGCAATCTGTGGCCAGGGACTTTGTTCCCCGAGGCATCCACGGTGACAATTGCCAAGTCCCAGTACCCAGTAGCCATACTGCAAAAGTGTCCACAACCTATCCCCCCATTTCAAAATGCACCCTCCTGCCCAGAAAGTTGGAGATGCCTATGCCAAGCTAGGATTTGATTAAGCATGTTATGTTGAATATGCTAATCATTACCTAGGTTTTTGAAACATGAAAAGCTGTAGGATCAGATTTACAGACTTTAGTTGATAGACTTTGCTGGTAAAGTAAATTTCAGAAATATATACAGCTGGATATCCTGTCATCAGGCTTAGTTTTTGGAGAGGAAAATAATGGGAACAAGATTCTGCCTCTGTCTACCAGCATCCATCGGTATTCATCTGGCTAGCATCCTGTCAGTATGTGAGAGTTGAAAGCTGTTTGGAAACTGAAACAGTATTTGTTGGGTGAGCAAGAAGGAGACAACAAGGAACCTGGGTGTGGCTTAGCTCAACTGTTCTGTACTAAAGCTGCATGGTGCTGTGAAACTGAAACTCCTCTCCTCTGCTTGTGTTTTGAATTTGGAACAGATTTCTTTTCAGCTGGGGAGGGGGAGTACTAGAACTTCTTAGCATCAGAGTGTGTTAATAATAATATACAAAATACTAATGCTGGGATGATCATTTCAAAAAATCCTTTCTTGGTGAGCACTAGAAACCAAGGGGAACGTACATGCCAAATTTCAAGTTCGTAGGCTTTATGTTTCTGGAGTTTTTGTGATGATGCATGAGGGGTATTTTGCTTTTATATATATAGATATATTGTATATAGTTTCCCATCCAGTAACTAAAGGCTAGGTCACACTGGCCGATGAATGCAAAACGTATGTAAAAAGGACAAAGCGGATGAGCAAATTTTCCATCCGTTGTTATCCGCTCTCAAAAGTGCCCCAAATTTGCATAAACAGAGCGGACAACAACGGAAAGGAACGGATGGGGGGAGGATGTAGCAGGGATGTAAAGCGGACGTTCGTAGGAAGCCTAGCGGATGGAAGCGGATGGAAGCGGATGACACATCCGCAGGGCTTCCGGGGGAGAACAGTGAAGCGGACACATAGCGGAAGGAACGGATGCGTAGCGGATGCATAGCGGATGATGCAGATGTATCACGGACGCCTATAGGATGCATAGTGGATGCGTAGTGGATGCAAAGCGTTCACTGCACATGCGGAGAGGATGAATTGCGTAAGCTCTGCAGATATAAAAGGATGTAGCTCGCAAGCAGGTCACCATTCAGAGGAAAGACCTGCTGCCAGAGACATCTTGAGAGAACACCATGGGGAAGAAGAGGAAGCCTGTGCCTACTCCTAACAGCCCTGGCAAGAAGGACAGAACCACCATCCCACCTCCTGGCACTGACTCTGAAGCTGCTGGTGCTCCTGGTGCTCCTGGTATTGCTGCTGCTGGTGTTGCTGGTGCTTCTCCTGCTGCTGCTGCTGGTGGTGCTTCTCCTGCTGCTACTGCTGCTGGTGCTTCTCCTACTGCTGGTGCTGCTGCTGGTGCTGCTGCTGTGGTGGACCAGCCCCAAGGCCTTCAAAGCCCTGCTGCTGAAGGCCCTGAAGCCCCTGCCAGAGGGAGGAAGAGGCAAGGCAAGGAGAGGGGGGAGAGGAAACAGTACTCCATTTCCGAAGACCATGAGGAGGAAGTGCTGGAATGGCTGAGGGAGAACGAGTACCTGTGGAGGAAGGGCCACAGGCTCTATCACGACACCAAGCAGAAGCAGGCAGCGTGGAGAGAGAAGGCGGAGAGCCTGGGCTACACTTCAGATGTCCTCCTGGGGTGATGGAAGCATATGCACACCTGGTATGGCAAGCTGCACCTGAAGAGATCCGGGCAGGCCGCTGTCAAGCTAACTGACTGGGAGACCTATGTCATGGCCAGGTGCAGCTTCCTGGATGCCACAGACGCCTCAGCTGACCCAGCTGCAGACCAGACAGCCCCACTACACTCCTCCTTCCTCCACCCACAGCCAAGCCCTTCCTCAGAACATCTGTCATCAGTGTTGGGCCTCACATCCCAGGTCCTTGAGGAAGTGCCTCTCACAGGACTGAGTCAGCTCTCTGAGAGCTTCCTGCACACACCATCTCCTGTTCTACTCTCGGGGCCAGGCACCCCAATGGCGCCTCAGACCAGCACTCCAGCAACAGCCACCTCCACAGTCCCTGGCCCCTTTACATCTGAGACCATGGGCACGCCTCAGAGTGACTGAAAAGAGTGCCAGAGACTGAGTTGTTACCTGTTCACATTATCTTTCCTTAAAGGCACTTTACTTGGGTCATTTTGCTTTTAAATAAAGTGGTTCATTTATTTTACTTAATAAAGTGTTGGGGAAAACTTTGAAAAAAGGGTTAAGCTTTTGCACGCTTGTGGGATTGGTAAGGATAGCTGTGGGATGGACAGCTGTGGGATGGGTAAGGATAGCTGTGGGATAAGGATAGTTGTGGGATAGATAAACCACCAGTGCAAGCATACTGGGACCTTTTGGTCCACCCTCCCAGCTGCCACACATATGGCTCTTTATTATCAATAACAATTTAATCATTGATCCACACATTAACGCCTGGCGTTAATTGCGCATGCGGGGAGGATGCATTGCGTCAGCCCCGCGGATATAACGGAAGCAGCTCGGAAGCAGGTCGCCATTCAGAGGAAAGACCTGCTTCCGGACGGATTGGCTGCCTTTCCTGCCCTGCCTGCATGTCTGCCTGCAAGCCTTGCTGCCAGCCTTGCTGCCACCCTCCCTGCCAGCCTCCCTGCCAGCCAGCAACCCCACAACCATGCAGAAGCACAGCAAGCCTCGGCCATCTGCTGCCAGCCCTGGCAAGAGGGACAGGGCTACCATCCCACCCCCTGGCCCTCACTCTGGTTCTGCTGGGGCTTCTGCAGCACGGGCTCGCTCTTCTGGGGCTGGGGCTTCTGCTGCTTCTGCTTCTGGAGGAGCTGATGACAAGCACTCCAGCACCAGCCACCTCCACAGCACCGGGACCCTTCACCCCTGAGACTGAGCGACCAAGAGGAGTGCCAGAGACTCATTTTTGTTTTATAGCTTCTTGTTAATAAAGTCTATTTTTGATTCATACACTTGCTTCGTTTCTTTTTTTTAATAAAGTCTTGGTGGAAACTTTTAGAAATGTTTTAAGCCTTTGCTTGCTTGTGGGATGGGTTAAGATAGCAGTGGGATGGGTTGAGATATCTGTGGAATGGTCAGGGATACCTTTGGGATGGGTAATAGCTGTGGGATAGATAAACCTCCAGTGCAAGCATAGTGGGACTGTATGGTCCACCCTCCCAGGTGCCACACCTAAGGCCCTTTATTATCAAAAACAATATAATCAATCATCCACACATGTCAACATAAACACATTAAGCATCTATCATCCTGTCTTGCCACTCCACTGCTCCAGCTGGGGAGTTGAACCAGTGTCTCAGGAGGTTGCGCTGCTTCTTCGCCTCATGTGAGGCTCTGTTGAGGCCTTGCACATCCTCAGTGTCGATCAGGTTTTGCCCTTGCCTCCATTCCCCAGGCTCCATGACCCCATTGCCTTGTTGATGGTCCACAAGCCTGTTCTGCAAGACTGGGTAGCGGGTGTGCATGAGATTGTGCAGGATGCAGCAAGCTTCCACGATCCTCCTCACGGTCTCTGGGCAATGCTGCATGGTGGTGAGAAGTACCTGGAACCTGTTGGCCAAGATGCCAAAGGCGTTCTCCACCACCCGCCTTGCCCTGGACAGCCTGTAGTTGAAGATCCTCTCTTCACGGGTGAGGTATTTGGAGGTGTAGGGCTTCATGAGGTAGGTTGTGAGGGAGAAGGCAACATCCCCCACGATGTTGCGTGTCATTGGGCAGCGGGTCTGGATCTGGGAAGCCCACCATGAGGTTGCTTTCCAGCCCCTCCTTGAGGTGACTGGCGTTGTATACCTGGGCATCTGAAGATGAGCCGTTGCCTGAAGTATCGATGTACATGAACTTGTAGTCAGCATCGACCATGGAGAAGAGGATGATGCTGAAGAAGCCCTTGTAGTTGTGATAAGTGGACCCCGACTTGGCTGGCGCTTTGCAGGCCACGTGCTTCCCATCTATGGCTCCAACGGTGTGGGGGAAGTTCCACTTCTGATACCACTGCTCTGCAACTTTCTTCCATCCTTCTTCAGTGGAGGGGCACTGGAGGAGCTCCTCCTTGTATTCTTCGATGATGGCCTGCACCACTTCTCTGACCATAATGCTGATGGTGTTGGGTGGCATCTTCCAGCCGTACTGCATGCTGCTGTAGGTGGTCCCTGAGGCCAGGTGGCGCAGAGTGAGTGCTACCTTGAGCCCAGGTTCCAGGCTGGGCGGGAAGTTGGTGTTTGCCTTGGTCAGCCTGGGTGTTATCCGCTGCACAACTTCGTCAAACATGGCTGGAGGCATCCTTATGAAGTTCTGGAATGCCCGAGTGTCTTTGTCACAATCCACAGTGGACATGACTGGATGCTGTGGAAGAGGAAGAATCAGATGAAGGCTGCAGAGGTCTGCACAGCTAGGCTGCTGGTCTGAAAGTGAGATGCAGACGAGTTGCTCCCCCTTTTTATGGGCAGTATAGGTGTCCCTTTGCATCCTCTAGGCATCCTCTTGGCATCCTCTAGACATCCTTAATATCCAAGATAGGTCCCCTCTGCGAATGTTTTTTCCGCTTTAAATGCTTTGTTTCCGCTAGGCATCCATTCTGCATCCGTTCTGCGTCCGTTCCTCTTCCTCCCTGCGTCCGAGCGGATGTGAGTTGCGTGGAAGCGCAGCGGATGCCTAGCGGATATAGCGGATGCGTAACAGATGCAGAAGGGATGCCTAGTGGATGCGTAGCGGATGCAGAATGGATGAACTGGATACATTTTCCGTGCAAAAGTTTTGGGCAGCCCAAAACTTTTGGAGCAGATGAAACATCAATAAACGGATGCTGGACGGATAGAGAGGAAGCCAAACGGAGGCAGTGAGTACATCGCGTTTTCCAATGGATGGCAAGCTTTTTTGTCCATTTTACATCCTCTTTGCATCCGTTGGTTCAGTGTGACATGGGCTTAAGATCCAGTTGAATTTGCCTTTTTTTCAAAGAGCAGAAGTAGCTACCCTGCCCGCAGTGGAATGAACACAAATTTGACACATTTACAGCAGGGATTTCTGCAGCCCGTCAAACCAGTCTATTAATGCAGTTTATTCCTTGGCACTTGGCTTTTGCTTTGACCTAATAATTTTGACAGAGCTAACAACAGTACCTTTTGCGAAACTTCTCCAACTTGCAAAGGCGCACAACTAATTGACTGGGCTTGACCTAGAAGCAAAAGTCTAGTAAAACCAATGTAGTAGGAATTGGCCTTGTCTTGAACTGCCAAGCTTGCTGGCAGTTCAAGTGTCTCAATGAAGGGATAATGGCTTTAGAGCAATTTAAATGAAGTTGAGATGGAAGCGAATGGCAGCAATGCCAAGAGGAATGTGGGTCCTTTAGTTAGCTAATATTCAAAGAGGTTGAATGTGCAAGTCTTCACACTGCAGGTTTTCAGGACTGAGAAAATATAAGCCATTTTCAGAATCAGAAGCCTTGAAGGATATATTTAATTGCAGAGCCCTGAAAAGTTGGCATTTGACAGAGGTTGGCATCCATCCCTCTTTTTCCTGGTATTCTTTCAGTTAGGGGAAAGTAATTTAGAATGAGGAAAATAAACCCTCCGGATGTTATGCATTAAGGATGCATTAAATAAATGCAAAATTTCCCTCCACCCTACCCTGGGCTGCTGGATGTGTGGCCAACAAATTGCAGCAAGAGAAAGACTTTATAGTCCAAACTGTCATATAATGCACTCCAAATGAGCTGGCACCCATTTAGAGCAATTATAGCTTTTTATCTTCAGATTTTTTTAAAAAAGAGAAAATTCAGTAAAAAAAAAAAAGGAGTAATGTAGAGTGAGAAAAAAACACCTTGCAGTTTAATTTTTATAGCCCTAAATGTGAGGAATGTCTTCAAACACAGCTGTTGAATCAACCTGCAACTCTCATCCCTAACCTGCCACACATTCTTCTAGGGAAAAATTGGTGGAAGGAACTTCTGAATGAAAGATGGAACAGACATTTAGCAAACTTCTGAACTGGAACTGGGGAATGGCCAAGGAACAGAACAACACCTTTGTCATCAACATGCACATCTTGTTTTGTCATTTTTGTGTTTGTTTGTACATTTAAGTTTAATGTGGCCTTCTGACACAGGAATGGTGCCAAGTCCTAAGACCTGTGGCTTACAACAGAAGTGAAAGACATGAGGAGTTTATTTAGTCAGGTTTAATGTCAAGAAATAAAGGGAATCAGCAAACCTCCCACCCTCATTTGCTAGTGAATTTATTAAAGTGGTACCTCTGTGTGTCCTTTGACCCACTTTCCTGGGATGGGGTCTCCAAACTTGGCGACTTTAAGGTTCATGGATTCAACTCCCAGAATTCTTCAGCCAGACATGCTAAGAGTTGAAGTCCACAAGTCTTAAAGTCGGCAAATTTGGAAACTGTAGAAGCGCGGGAAATCAGGAGACAGGAGACCAGTACAACTTCAGCTCTTTATTCAAGGTATGGATCTGTGTAGCCTTTAGCGAGCCGCGGCAGCTCTTTTTATAGAGCTAGCCGGTGGCTCTTACCCAATGACAGCTTTCTGAATCTCCCGCGATCGGTTCGTCCAATCGCAGGTGATTCCTTACTAACCAATAACCGTCTTGCGTCTCGGCCAATCACAGTGCAGTTCGTTTCAGCCAATCAGGTTAGGGTATTACAAGAATGTTAATATGTAACAGAAACCCCTGTCCTTGGAAATGAAATCGAACAGCTGTCTTTTTCCCAAATAAGTTTGACATTGAAATATCTCTATGCTCTCCATTTGTGATGGTTTGAACATTTCCTTTTCTTTTCAGCTTCCACACAGGTAGTTGCAAAACTCTTGCAAAATAGGCCTACTTTTTTTTTTGGGGGGGGGGGGGGGGTTTGGTGGGGGGTGTTTTGATCTAGGACTTTCTTCACTTTGTGGTTTTGATTCTTAGCCATCATGTTACCATCATGGTCACGGCTGCCCCATGCAGCATGTATTATTATTATTATCTCTTGCATTAGACTGGGTGCAACCGGGATTCTAAAAAGTTCTGAAAAGGAAAAGAAGTGCTGAGAAAGAAGAATTTCTGAGTCATTTTATGGAGAAATCAGAAGGAGCCTTAGAAATGATGCAATGGGAATGGCAAGGAAGCTTTGCAGGTTCTCTTAAGTTTTCTTCCTCCTTTGGAAAGGAAATCAAACCTTCTATGCAGTGGTGGGATTCAAATTTTTTTTACTATTGGTTCTGTGGGCATGGCTTGGTGGGCGTGGTTCGGTGGGCATGTCAGTTGCTGCAAAATCCCCATTCCCTCCCCACCCCATTAACCTGATTTCCAGCTCTGTTCTCCTGTGCAGGGCAACCAATCAGCTGGCACTCAATGGGAGGCAGAGAAGAGAAGGGGGTGATGGGGCCAGTCAGAGGTGGTATTTATTGGTTCTTTGAATTACTCAAAGTTTCTGCTACCGGTTCTGCAGAACTGGTCAGAACCTGCTGAATACCAGCTCTGCTTCTGTGCCATTCAATCTTCCTTTGTTCCTCATGCCCCAACTTAACACCCATTTCCAGGGCAAAAGGTGAAAAATTACAAACTTGACAAGGAGGTTAAAAGTTAGCTAAAGGTGGCAACCCATTCAGGTAAACATTACTCTCTGCCAGAGATCTGACCCATTAATAAACAAAATCCAGCACTGATGATGTTACCCAGTTGGATAATGAAATGCCTGCAAGAAAACAGCCAAACTCAGGGAGCACCAAGGATTTCACAATAAACAAAAGATCCTTTCCTCCATGAGAATGCTACTTAAAACTATCATGTTCAGTGAGCAGGAAATAAGTGGGAAACTGCAATTTGGTTGGGCACCTGATTTAGCTTTTGCCTGCCTAGCAGTTCAAAAGCTTGGTGGAGGGAGAAGGCCCTGGATGACTCTGCAGGATGCTGTTCGTCTTTCTTTCTGGTGTGGAGCTAACTTGCCTTCTGTGGTGTGCCTTGGAAAGTGTATATGTGTGTGTTAGTGTGAACCAAATGGGCTAGCAGTCCACGTAGCCAAACTCCTACTCTGTTATTAGCATTGTAGTCTCTCAGTTAATGTAACATCACCTTATGCCAAATAAACATATAACCTGACTCTAGGGTGCAGTCAATTACACTTTTTAAGGAAGTTTAAGGAGAGAGGTCTTTCTGGCTACTACTACAGAGAACAAAGGCAAGGTTCTCCTATCTAAGGCAACTGCCCCCAACTTTTTGGGCACCAGAGACTGGTTCCATGGAGAGAAAATTTCCATGCACCAGAGGTGGTGTGGTTTCATGTGCTGCCTGCACCCCACATATGGGGCTTTGCTTGTTTGTGCAGCTTGGTTTCTGGCATGCTTCAGACAAGTGCCAGTCCGTGGACTGGAGGTTGGGGACCCCTGATCTAAGGGGCTTGTGGTAATGGGGGGGGGGACTCAGGGTGATCACTTCCAATAGCTGACTGTATTGTGGTCTAGGAAATAAACTTCCACCTCTGTTTGAAGCAACTGCTTATTTCTGCATTCTTTTTCTTGTCCTGGCTCAGAAAAAACTGGATTTCCTTCTAACACTCGATAAAAGAGGCATCTGTTTTTTAGCCTCACTTTCCAGCTGTGATTGCTCACTGTGATTGCTCTTTCCTGAAGTTTTATGCCCCTACAATGAATGTACAGAAAGGGAAGGAGTCAGGCAGTCTGATTCAATAACCTACATCGATTTTTTTTAAGGATGCTTGGAGAGTTTATACACTTATACACTGAACACAAAGAGATTCTGTTAGATATTGTAATGGTTGAATCTGGTTCTGTCATTTTTTTCTGTGTAAACATAACATACAAAAAATTGCAATGATTAGAAGATGATGTTTTATTTAAATATATCTTTCCTTTTTGATAAGAAGCAACTACTTATACTTACTGCATTTGAGATTTAACTCAGCCACATGGGAGCTGATTTTTGGGCAGAAAAAACAAATGTATAATCAACATACTTATTATTCAGTTTTGCAAACACAAATATCTGGCTCCAACTATTTAGCAGTTAGCATAATTAATTAATATAAGCTGGTGTTTCTCAATCTCAGGAACTTTTAAAATGTATGGATGTCAACCTCCAGAATTCCCAACCACCCAACATGCCTGCGGAATTCTGAAGTCCATGAATCTTCAAGTTGCTGAGGTTGAGAAACACAGATAAAAGCAAGGCTTGTGAATGATATTAACTGTGATATCCCCAGAGCCTGGATTAATGGGAACTTGTCCTAAAGCCATATCTTAAGGCAGAATTGGCCCACCCCTAGCAAATTCACCCAAAATTTCTCACTTTGGACCAGGAAGAGAAGTGGTATGTGCTATTTGGGGTCTTGCAATTGGCTGGCAGGGAGATAATGGACATGTTTGACCTGACAGTCCTAGAAGAGGAGCTTGGGAGGTCCAAGGAAGGTCATATGTAGATCCTCTGCCTGGGATTTGCTCTTAGTGAGAACGTTCACTTGTGGCTTTCAGAAGCTGCTTTGGACAGGACTGGCCCCTGATATTTCCTTGTTTGGAGATGAGCCCTCCTCCTCATTTCTTGGAGATCTTCTGATTGAAGAAACTGCTTATACAGCGAATGCAACAATTGCTTTCAAAGAACAGGTCAAAGAACCACCAGAAAAGGAAGTCTGGAACAGCTTACCATGTGTGAGAAGCCCGCCCCCCTCTTAAAGAATTAAATATTTTGGGGGATATTAAAAAAGACAGAATATTATTTTTTCCCTAAAGGAGGAGAAATGTTCTTAAAGATAGAAAGCATCCCTAGTCTTCCAGCCATAGGAAAACAGACAGCTTGAAGAGGCTGGTCTTTTGGAATGGAGATTTTATATCCATTCAGAAAGACTGAGCCAATCTATTCATAAGCAAAGAGATTCCAAATAAACAACACAATTAGACAAGCCAAAGCTGACAAGATTAACATTAGCGTTCCAGAAAAACAAACTCCAACACCATAACTCTGAGACAGGCATTTTCTCAAAGTTCCATTTTATTAGAGCTGTCAAACTGGCAATCTGGGAAAAACCAAATGTGAGAGTTCCAGGTTTTCCCTCAATAATTGAAAGAGAAAGACCGATCCCTGAACCTCTCAGTCCATCACATGGTCTGCCCCATCTGCAGACAATCTTTTAACCACTCCTCAACCAGGGGCAGGATGACATGACCTTGATTGAAAAGAAGAATGCTATTATATCTAACTACATACACTCTATGAAATCCCCTCTCCCAATTTCCCAGGCACCGGAATGTGGCAGCGTGGAAGCTTCTGGTGCTAATATGGCTTCCAAGGTTGACAATTAGCTCAGACAAACACCTAGGCATTGCATTTTCCCTTTTGTCTGAAGAGCCAGCCATGACTCCTGGTGTTCTGTATAAAGAATAGTAGACTCCTAAATACAGGTTTCTGACTGGCTAAAGAACTTGAATGGGGATTGGTTCAAAAGGAACCAATCCACATAGCTGCTCAAAGGCGGCAAATATTAAATACCTGTCATTGGCTACAAGCCGGCAGAGAAAAACCTATAAAAGGGCTGCCGCGGCTTGAGCCAACGTTCCGTTTTTCAACTGTGTTATACAATAAAGGCTTTGTTGTTGGAACCCGGTCTACCTCGCGTTTTTCCGGACGGAATACCTGGCAACAGGAATCTGGCAAGAGCCAGGCAGAATAAGAACCGGTAAGAACCGGCTGAATCCTGCCACTGGAAGTTGTACCTTCAGGGTGTGTGTGGGTGGGTAGGTGGGAGATTCTTCCATAGAAAAAGCACACGGCCTAAGTATCATGATGGCAAGATTTAAAACATGGAGATTCACTTCCTGTGTAGGTATCTGTTATTCTTGAGAGAAGCTTGGCCCTATGCCAAAGGTAATAACCAGACCTTGAGTTGCACTTAGAAGCAGATGTAGCTTGGAAAGTAGAGATATTACATGCATAAACTGGGAGATATGCCCATAACCCTACTGCTGCATTCTGGAACATTGCAATACTTCAGTTGGAAGGTGACCAATGTGTGAGTGACCACAAGCAGCTACATAAATGGGTGGAACTGACACATGAGGAACGGTTGTGAAAAGGCTCCACTGGTCACAGCTGCCATGTGTTCTTTGAGTAAAATGGAGTCAAGAAGAACCTCCAGATTGTGCACCAAATCTGAATGGAATGGTGCCACTCCAGTCAGAACCCAAAATGGAAACTCTGCAACTCCCAAATCTGGTGGATCCAGAACCCATAGCCACTCAACCTTGACCCATTCTACCCCATCTAGACTCTCACAACCTCCAAACACTAGAAAGAACCTTCACAGCTTCATTTAGATAGAGATCTGTATCATCTGCATGTTGAATATACAGTAGCTCAGCCTGAACTGATAGATGATTTCCCCCAGAAGCTTCAGAAGGTGGGGAGATGGCATAGCCCTGAGGAAACTCCCAACTAGAGCCCTGGGGCTCAGCCATTCCTCCCACAACAACACTGACTGGAACTGACCTGGAAGAAGGAGAAGAATCACCTTAGAAGGAAAACACGAAAGCTCTCAGGCAAATTTGAGAATCAGGTGTAGTCCCACTTGCTCAGAAATGGTCAACTGAATATTATATTTTCATCTCCAGAATTGTAATAAAGATTTTTTATGGTTATTATTATTATTTATGAAATGTATATGCTGCCTGGTTCCTGATGTCTCTGGTGGCATATCAACTTAAATCCTTGCTGTATTAATCCAAGTCACTGGAATGTTTCTTTGTTGGCTCTTGTCGTGTGGAGGAGCCAGATCTGACTGGTGTCTCTTTCCTCCTTAAATAAGGGATCTTTTAATTCATTCATTGATTGATTATATTTTATATATTTTACTTGAAAAAAAATATGGCCATCTATATTACATAAAACACCACAAGGTGACTAATAAATGAGCGCAAATAATAAACAAAGATTGTTTCAATGTGTCCAATGGACTTTAGGAAGACAATCCTATCACACCTGGATTCAGGTGAGGCTTTTCCTGGTCCAGGTCCTAATAAGTGGTGCTTGTCCTGAGTGTATTCTGTGCCCACCCTCCTGCCAGCTCCTGTCCCTTGTTCTCCAAATATGACTGTTCTGGTGGTTTAATCTTGACTAATTGGACTTACAGGGAGTGCAGTACTCAATTATACCATCCTAATTAAAGGACCAAAGTTACAAGTGTGACGTGTCTTGCTTTCAGCAATTATGATTTATTATGCCAAAAGACATACACAGATGTTTACTGAAGAATTCTGTGGGCAAAATGGGAGTTGAATATTGATAATTGAGTCATCCTTTTTGGATGGAGGAGAAAATCTGGGGGCCCTGAAAGCATTTCTGTCTTGGTATTCTTTTGGAGGAGCATGGAGAGAAAGAAAGAAAGAACATTTTTGTTTTTCTGGGCAGTCAGCATGGATAGCCTAGGAAGAAATTATGGAATCCTCGGACTGAAGGTCCCTCAGAGGTCTTCTACACTCCAAGCCCTTGTGCAGAAGAGGAATCCTTAGACCATCCCAACCCATGCTTTTCCACTGATGGGGCCTCCATGGTTTCAAGAGACTTCCACTGTTGCTTCTTTTTAGCCTCATATGCTCAGGAGAATAAAACAATTATTTTTTTCCTTTGATGACTTTGGGGTACAAGGTAATAGATGCTACCTAGGAAACAATCAGACAAAAGAGAGAGGAATCTCCAATGGATTAACAGTCAGAGGAAGAAACTTAGGGAGGGCCAGTGCTAATGGATCAGGAGTTAAAAGTGGCAGTGAGACATTTGTACCCTTAGATTTGCAAGAGTTTGTTAATGCAGCCTAACAGTAAAGGAGAATTAGCTTATCTATTCGTGTTTCCTGTCTGGCTTGCTTGTGACAGCTGACCTTGAAGACTGCTATAGAGAGAGATTTGTAATGGGATTGACAGGTGTCATTCTGGGAAATGGTTATTTCGTGTAACTGTTGAAGTTCCCAAGGCAGCCCTGTGGAAAATTGCCAAGTCCCATTACTCAGCAGCCATATTGCAAAAATTCCCACAATGTGCTCCCCATTCCAGATGTGCCCTCCTGCCCAGAAAATTGGAGATGCCTATGCCAAGCTAGGATTTGATGAAGCCCATTCTGTGGAATATGCTAACCATTGGCTGGGTGTCAGCGTTCCAGCAACCCTCCACTCCAACCAATAACTCTGAGACAGACATCGCTCAAAAGTTCTTTTTTTATTTGGATAGTAACTGGCATAACTGGGGGAATCCCAAATCTGAAAATTCTTGGCTTCCTTGCAATAATCAAAACTACAAATCCAACCCCCTATACCCATCATCACATCCCATGCCCCAATCATCGTACATCCCAAGTTAATACTTCCCCTCACATATGCGCACACTAGCATGACCTTGAACGACAAAAAGAATGTTATTTTGTCTAACTACACATGCCCCAAGAACTTCCACCCTCTCACTTTCCCAAGCACAAAATGTGGCAGCATGGGAGCATCTGCTTTCAATATGGCTTCCAAAGCTGACACTGGGTTTTTAAAACATGAAAAGCTGTAGGATTCAATTTACAAACTTCAGTCAATAGATCTGTGGAATATATGAAGCTAAAAGCTAATCAACTTCATTAAGAGCACAATATGTGAATCAGATCATCATTCTTGCCAGGCTTAAGAGAAACATACCATATAGACAGAGTGCAAAGCAATTCTTCATTCTTGATGTGAAGATAGTTCCACCCCCCCCCCCCCCAATTTGCATGGGTAAAACAGACATCAGCATCTTGCTTCTTGCCGTGAGCTTCAGGAAAACTCCCTTCCTTTAAAAAAATGACATTGGAGCTGCCACAGTAGGTGCACACAGCACCTTTAATGTGTAAGAGAGCTTAGCAAATTCAGAGATCCAGGAAGGAAGGAAGCTAAGGATGACTTACAATTGGGTTAAGGGCAAATGGAGTTTTATAGACTAAGGCAGGGATCTCCAAACCTGGCAATTTTAAGCCTTGTGGACTTTAATTCCATAATTCCTTAACCAGCCATGCTGGCTAGGAGATTCTGGAAGCTGAAGTCCACAAGTGTTAAACGTCTATGGAGATTCTCAGTCTGTCATGCTCCTCTTGGAGCATGAATCTACAGAGGAGGACGAGCTGGAGCTGGACCCAACAGAGATCGAAGAGCCAGAGCTGGACCCAACAGAGATCGAGGGGGTAGCTTTGTTGGCTTTGGAGGAATGTGGGGAAGGGCAGGCCGAGGCAGCTCAGGACCCCTCAGGATTGGAACAGGGAGGAACGGGGACAGGATGACTGAGAGAGGGCAAGCAGTTGAAATGAGGAGTGATGGAGCTCAGGTGATGAACAAGGACGGCCCCCTCCTGATTTCTGAGCATGGAGAATGGAGAGAAGGCAGGAACAGTGCAGGCCAACCTGACAACTCGAGAGGAGAGTGCCCTGCCGCTCTTCATAAGGCACACCTGGGGACTGAGATTTAAGGAGATGCTGTGAGAAGGGGCTTTGTCAGGAACAAACACTGAATTTGTTGAGCTTGGTGTGTGCCGTTGAAGATATTTGGAGTTTGCAGGACTGCTTGCTTCTTCCTTGCTTCATGGACTCAGAGCCTTGTTCCTTACTACATTGTCTGTTCTTTGCTTTATGGACTCATTTTCCTGTTCCTTTGCTTTGCTGGATTGTACACTTAGCTCTGGGACTTGTCAAGAATGTGGGAGAATTTTGAAGCATTAAACGGGAGTTTGAACAACTGGCTTTATGGCCTTTGTGCCTTGTCCTGGGGCATCACACAGTCATCCAGGTCATGGTTGTCCCAAAGATGCTATTTCAAGAGGCAAGTGGATTTTCTGGTTTTTTTTTTTTTTTTGCTGAAGGTGTTTTACTTCTCAACCAAGAAGGTTCTCCAGCTGAAGAAGCTTCTTGGATGAGTAGCAAAACATTTTCAAAGAAAAACCAGAAAGTCCAGTTACCTCTTGAAAAAGAACTTTTGGGATATTAGTCTTAAAGATGCCAAGTCTGGAGACCCCTGTGCTAAGAGAAGCCAATCCATTCAGAAGGATTTTGAAGTCCAACCCAGAAGAAGACAACAAGAAACTACTCTACACTGATGCCGAGGAAAGTTTGGGTTCTGGAGACATAATGAGAATCACTTAAGTTTGTAGTGTCAAACTCCAGTAGATTTGGAGATGACCAAATCTACAAAGACATCCAATCACCAGTGGTGCCAACACTGAAAAAGGAGAACTTTATTTTAAAAAGGAACATACAGTTTGAATCAACTTGCTTATCAAAGCCTGAAATTATTTGAATATGTACAAATTATATCCAACTATCTAGAAAAAAAAAATTAGGTGGATCAGAATGAATAGATGATCTCTTCAGGGCATGGTCCTCATGAAGGAATGGAATGACAAAGATCTTCTGATGGGACATTTTTGCTGAGGCTGAGGAAAAAAAGAGTATCTACAGGTAATCCTTGACTTATGACCAGTTGTGTAGAGTAGTTACCACTCAAAGTTATGACAGATCTCCCAAAAGGTGCTTACAATCTGGTTCTCAAATTCTGATGGCCATCCCTTTCAGTCACATGACTGCATTATGGGTGATCAGCAACCAGCCTACATTTACAGCTGTTTGTAGTGTCCCTTGATCACGTGGCTGGGATTTATGTCATTTTTGCTGAAAATGTTAATATATATTTTGTTAGTCCATGTATGATATATGCTTTATAAATGCATATATTTGCTGAAAACACGTATTTATTCCCACTTTTTGGCAAAAAATTTCCTCCTCCTCCTCTTTCTCCTCCTCCTTTTCTTTCTGTATGTATGTACTGTATGTACTGTATGTATGTATGTATGTATGTATGTATGTATGTATGTATCTATGTATCTATGTATGTATGTATGTATGTATGTATGTATGTATGTATGTATGTATGTATGTATCTATGTATGCATGTTCCAGCTCAACTCTGGAATGCCTTGAGCAATTTCAACCAAACTTGATACCCAGATGACTTATCTTTTGGAAACAAATACTGTGGGGGTAAAATGCCCCTAACACCCCTTGGGATGTGTGTATGCCTTAAAATGTCTTCTTCCATGGTAACAGCTTCACAGGTCTCCCTCTTGTGGAGGAATAGAAGAACTGTGTGACAGTACAACAGCATGAGTCCTGACTACAGTATTTTCCTGTCTAACACAGGAAATATTCTTGTCTAATGCAGGAAATATACTGGGATAAATAAATACCTGGGCAATGATGGATTATTGGCTAGTGCCCTATAAAAAACAATCAATTTGTTTAACAACCAGAGAATTTGCTTAACCACCACAGACACACTTATTAACAACCATGGTGATCGACTTAAAGACTGTCATAATAAAGTTTGTCAGAGTTGGCAGCACATCCGAACAGCACACAATTAAATAATTCTGCAGGATTCATCTACATAAGAAACTTCTTTATATGCAATACCATACAGCAGAAGTCAGCATACAAAATCAGGAACACAGAAGCAATATTCACAGAAGTATTACAGAACAGAGAGATATAGAAGTGAGAGTTACAGAGGGCAGAAGTACAGAGGCAAAGATCCCAGGGCAAACCAACCCTTATATATAGTCTGGCAAGTCCAAGCCACGTCCAGACTCTGGGTGTCTCTTATGGCCCCATAACAAATAGTTTCCAAACAGTCCCCATTGGACGACTTGTTGCCATGTCTATTCCAGCTCATAATTACTTATATACTGACAAAGGTCATTAGATCGAGCCAGTCAGTGATGATCTCTTTATTACCATAGAACCGTGGTGGTGCAGTGGTTAGAATGCAGTACTGCAGGCTAACTCACTCTTCATTCCAGGAGTTTGATTCTGACCCGTTCAAGGTTGACTGAGCCTTCCATCCTTTCAAGGTCTCAAACGAGGACCCAAATTGTTGTGGGCAATAGGCTGACTCTGTAAACCACTTAGAGAGGGCTGCAAAGCACTGTGAAGTGACATGCCAATCTGAGTGCTATTGCTATTGCTATCATGACTTGCAACTATAACAGGCAGGTTCCATTACAATCATAAGTTGAGGATTGCCCTTATGGGTATTCTTTCATCAGAATAAGCTTTTGCCTCCTCATGCTTTTTAAAATCAAAGGAGTGAAAGCATCATTGAATTATTGGGCTGTAATCATGACTCTTTTTCTGAGCACATTTCTGATATGGCCACACACATGTACAAAATGAGCTGTAATCCACCTGTAAAGATTCTTGGAAGAAGAGAATCAAACATTTCAACTGTCAAGCCTGAAATTGACATATGTGAAGCCATTTTAGTTAGGCTTAGTACATATTCTTTTTCTTACTTTCTCTTTGGGGGAAGGGTTTTGGGCTTGCCACATTCCTAAGGGAAGAGAAGTGGAGATAGAGAGAACTGTTTTGGCTAGGTGATTCTTCTTCCCATGGAAAAATGAGCTGATCATGTTCAGGCCCCTTGAGATGCAGATTTATGACATCAAGCAACGTTGAATTATTTCTTTGGAGAATGTGACTTTTGGGGCTTGTTTCTACCTTTTGATATTGTGGGGTAATTCTGGGTTGTGTCAGATCTGGAATTATCATGATGCTTTCCTAAATAAAAGAAATTGTTTTGGAAGGTGGACTTTGCTCTTTTCTTTTTACATGAATTTCATCACTTGGAAACCTGACATCAACAATTCTCTGCCTTCATGAGTTCTTTAATAAAAGAAGTCTGGAAGATTCTCAGAACTCTGTACTTGAATCCCAAAGTCTTGGCATTACAACTCATTGAAACAAAAGATGGCTTCCTTGATCAGGATCTCTAGTTAAAAGGTGGAAAACATTGCTAAGAAGGTGCTCAGTTTTAACCCAGTAAATGACAGATCAAAAATTATTTGAACGAGTGACAATCAGATGAACCCAAATGTTACACAAGTATGCGCCCCTTCTACATGTGTGATGGTGGAAGACATTTAGGAATTCTATAGCAAAATGAAAGAACTGCTAAATGCAATATTTAAAAGGATTTAGTACGACTAATAAGTGATTGGAATGCAAATGTTGGTGGAATGGAGGCACCTGGAATAATAATAAGATTGGATAGAAGCAATGTAAGAGATAGGTTAATAGAGTTTTGCAAATATAATTCTTTGTTTATTATCAATACCTGCTACTAGGGACATACATATAGACTCTACACCTGGACATTAGCACATGGACCATATTGGAATCAAAATGACTAAATCATCGGAAACCAAAGACAGCAAAGTACAATCAAGTCAACTAAGACATTCCAAGTGCAAATTAAGGAATGGACTATAAATTATTGATGTCAAGTATAAGGGTTAAAATTAAGGAAAGAAGGTATGCCAGAAATAATTGATTGAGAAGACGTATGATCGGTAAATAAGATCAGCATAAGAAGTCAATTCCATATGCAAAAGAGAAGGGGAGCTATGGGAAGGTTCAAGAGCCTTTTAAGAACTGAAACAGAAAAATGGAGAAAAGGAAAGGAACAGAAAATAGAATAGAAATAGAAAAACTGGAGGGCCTTTCACAATAAACAATCCTGATAGTCAGAGAAAAACCCAGAACAAACTCCCCAGCCAACCACAAGCACTACAATGACTGAGTCCAGATTTTCAATGTCAATCAAGGAAGGACAAGCAAAGAATGTCAACAGGCAAAGAACAAAAAGACATGAGAAATCTTTAGAAGATCAGAGAAATCACAGGAAATTTTATTTCTTAAGGTAGCATTACACTAGAGTAATCGTGGAAGAGATGTCACACAGCTAAATCAGGTGCAAAGAAAATGAGAAGCCAATGCCAAAACCTTTTAGAAAATGATTGTAGAACAATGGAAACATTTCTGGGGAGAGAATGTACTTGGGAACTAATAAGAGGAAAGAGACAGCAATAAATGTCCACTGACCTGTTAAGGATGCAGGAGAAGAGCATTGCCTTGGTGGCAGGAGGCCAGCAGCTCACAATACCATGGGAAAAGACTGTAGATCTAAAGACTAGAAGTTATATATGGCTGGTTACATATATTGGTAGTAAAAGAAGGGCCAAAAGAATACATAGATTATGTAACATTGGCCCAGATTCTTCATTCGAGCAAGATTTTACTTATTTATTAAATTTACATGCCACTCATCTCACCATCTTACTTAATATTTATTTATCTAACAAACATATGCTGCCCATCTCTCCCACAGGTGGCTCCAGATGGCTTACAATCATAAGAACAAGGTAAAATTTTAACACAATTAATATAAAAACTTTGTCAGTCTTGAAGACTGACAAACTGATTTAAAATTGACAAAATGGGAAGGAAGGGATTAAGTGTACATTGTAAAGAAGTGCGATCTTGTCTTCGTCAATTAACTGTATCCAAAATGATATTGGGGCCTTGGCGGTTTCAGAGCAAAGTCTTCAGGCCCTTTGGAAGGCCAAAAGGGTAGGTATGGATCCTGGCATGATCTTCCAGAGGAGAGAAGCCATAGCAGAAAAGGCCCTTGCCAGACCTGCCCCAGGGAGGTCCCTTAGGAAAGAAAAACCCTTGACTCCCTCTGGTTGAAGTGATAGCTTCTTTTACGAAAGGATACTGGCTGCAGCAAAATCAAGCTGGAACTAAGATTCCGTGTCAAAAAAATACAAAATGTTTCCCCTCATCCCAGATCACCTCTCCCCCATGACCATTTTGTCTTCAGCCAGTGAAGAATCTCCTAGGGGTTTTGAAAATGCAGAGATGTTTGGGATAAACCATATTCTTCCTCAGGGTGCATAACCCCGAGTGCTGCCACAAAATGGTTCGGAGCTTGTCTGTTTTTGTCAAGCTGTCATTTCCCCCATCCTTATTTCCCATCATATAATAACACAGGTCTATTTCTCCCATGCCCACCCCCTCTCCCCTAGTCTTTAATGTCAGGATGCCAATGGGGTGCCAGGCTGAAGATGGCAGACCTGATAGTCCTTCTCCTGGACCCTGACAGCCAGAATTCCTTGGCCAATGGGGGGGTGGGTCCTGCAGCATGCCCCTTCTGTCAACCTGAATGGAGTGGACCAATCCCAATGGGATGAGATAGTTCCTCAGAAACCATGCCATGAAGGACTTTAGAAATAAGAACCAATAACTTGAATTGAACTTGGATTCAAGTCATTGATAACCAATGTCGCTCATGGAACAGTGTGAGATGGGCCACCTGAGAGGCCCCAAAAACTGTTTGTGCAGCTGCATCATGCAAAGAATAGAACTATTCATGGTGAGAGACTCAAGGACAAATAAGCAGGCAGGTTCCAGAAAGCTCAGAAGTTTATAAGATCAGACAGCCACAGGAAGAAAGTTGGAGAGAGTATGAGGATTTAAGGAAGAGGCTTGCTTATTCTTAGATGACTACACCAATGTTTTAATTGCATATCAGGTTGAAATTTGGAATACATTAAGGCTAATAGATGTGCCAGAACATCCTAATTATTATGCTATGGAATCTTTACAAAGAACAAGAAGTGATTAAAAGAACTGAATCTGGAGAAACAGTATTGGTCTGAATAGAGAAAGCATGTGTATTATCCTCAAATCTGTTTCACTTATACAGAAAATATATTATAATTATGTTCGGACTGAAAAAGATGACAGCTGGAATCAAAATGGGAAGTCAAAACACAAACACTTTGAGCTACGTAGATGATACCACCAGGTGAACTGAAATAGAAGAGCTCATTAGGAGAATGAAAATGCAAAGCAAAAAAATCTGGGTTATGTTTAAATAAAGCTGGCTGCTCTTCCTTTTATCCTGACCTGGCATGTTTTACAGCCGCCTGGCTAAGAGTGGGGGTGGGGGAGAGGGAGGGATCAAGTGATTGCCAATTCTGTCTGGTTGGATACTCTGCCTTGCAGCAAGAATAATTTGGAGGGTGGAGACGTGTGTGGGTGTCATTAACAAGAACTCTATTTCACCATTCAACAGCCTGACAATTTTGACTGTTTGCTTCTGTGTTTGATTGACCATGAGAAGGGAGGGACCTAGGACTGCCTCAAAATAGGTGCAGCGATGCCATGAAGCAAATTCAGTTCTTATGAACTTAGGTCCTGATATCAGATCATGGGTTTCGCATCTTGACATCGTGATTTAGATTTCATCATTTGTTCAACCCTTTTTGTTCTTATTGTTCAATCACTAAGTTTTGCCAGACTCTTCACAGCCCCATGGAGCAGAGCACACAAGTGACCAACTTTCTCACTTAGCAACAGAAATTTTGGGCTCAGTTGTGATTATAAGTTGAGGACTAACCGTAATTGCCCTCTGCTCTTCCCCAGTAGCATATTGGACATCTTCTAACCTGAAGGGCTCACCTTTCAATGTTATATCTTGTAGTCTTTTAATACTGTCCAGGGGGATTTTTTGGCAAGAATATTGGTGTGGGTTGCCCTTTCCTTCTCCATAGACTATGTTTGCTCAGAACTCTTCACTATGAACTCTCTCTCTTGGGTGGCTCTGCACAGTTTTATTTAGTTCTGCAAATCCCTTCATCATGATAAGGCAGTGATCCATGAAGAGGCTGTTTACTCTGCAGCTCAATATTATCTCTTTCTGAGCTAGTTGTAGTGATCTCTCTTGGCCTTGGGATATCCTAAATTCTTGTTTTGTTGTCAGTGCTGAATTTTCATGGCAACTTAGAAGGCTAAATCCACTTTGATGACCAAAGACATCTAGACCCCACCACACAATAGGGCACATCCTGGTGGCAACCAGTGAGCTGAATGAGGAAGAACTTGGTTGTCATGGATACCACTTTTGGGTCATTCTTAGATTGGGAGCTAATTGCTTCAGAGATAAAATACCAATTAAAATGGTCTGAACCTGAACCTACTGGATCTGGAATGTTTTCTGAATATGCTTGAGGTATTTCCTGTTTCATTCATTGGTGATACTATTGATGTCTTGTCTAAAGTGGAGTCAATGAAAATGGTCCATCTGGTTGATGTTTTTTGCTCTTAAGTGCTCTCTTCTCTCCCACAGAGCTTAGTTAAAACTTTGTCTTACCAGTAAACTTAGAATGATGAAGCAGATAAGTAAATGCTGAGAGTGCAATGGAGACAGTCTTGGTTATTGTATCCCCAAAGTGGAAAGATAGACTCTGAAATGACCACAACTGAGGAATAACCAGTGAAGATGACAGAAGTAGCAGAGATGGGAAAATTGACTTTTCTGCTTAAAGGACAAAAAAAACATTTATCAAGACTGAAGATCCCTTGCTGAAAAAACAACAAAATGAACGTGATTTATGGTTTTGATAGTTGGAAAGGTTAGATTATGGAAAGAAGGTAATTAAAATGTAAACTTAGATAAAGAGGACAAAATATAAGTGTATTTGTAATTGCTGTTAAGAATATAGGAAGATGCTTCTTCCTTTTC
>BLBF01000046.1:4898606-4936674 GCA_015471245.1 Laticauda colubrina
AATCGATATCTCGGTTGCAACTGATTTCAATTACTGCAATGCATTTTAAGTTGGCATGTAAAATGAAAAGTGTCCAGAAATTGCAATGCAAATTCAGCAGTTGATTAGTGCAAGACTCAGGGGTTAAATGAGGTTTCTGCTAAAGGTCTGCACTTATATCAACTGCCTCCCTATAGTACTTTTAACATCTTTGGGCTTCACCATCCTAGAAATATGATTCCTATTAAGAAGCTACCTGGTTAAATTATATCAGCAGAGAAGCATTTTTCAAGAGCTTTCTGCCACCAAAATGTTGACTGTTGGAGGTAGGGAATGGGGACTTGTCCTGTGGTAATCCCAGGCTGTGATAGCAACAACAATATCAACAGCACTTAGACTTGTATACTGCTCTACAGCCCTCTCCAAGTGGTTTACAGAGTCAGCATATTGCCCCCAACTATCTGGGTCCTCATTTTACCAACCTTGGAAAGATGGGAGGCTGAGCCAATCTTGAGGATCGAACTGCTGGCAGTTAGCAGAATTAGCCTGCAATACTGCATTCTAACCACTGTGCCATCACAGCTCTGTGATCCATGCTAAGGGCACATCAGTTCTCAAGCAAGATGTTATTGAACCTGCACTTTTCCCCAGCTTTTAACTATTGATGATTTTAGTAACTGATCGCATTTGGGCTCTAGTTGCATTAAGTTTTGTTGCTTTATAATTGTCCTTTTTAATCATTGTAAGCCACCTTGAATGCTGGAAAGGCAGCTAATATTGCCTTTGAGTCAGCTCTTGGTAACTGCTTGGACAATTCCTTGCAATTTTCTTGGCAAAGTTTTTCAGAAGTGACTTGCCATTGCTTAATTCCTAGGGCTGAGAAAGAGCGACCAGCTAAAGTCATCTAGTTGGGTTTGTGCCAAAAGCAGGACTAGAACTCACTGTCTCCTGGTTTTTAGCCTGGTGCCTTCACCACTACACTGTGTATATGTGTATGCATGTATAGTTGAACAAGACAATCAGTGTGTTTGACAAACTGTCTGCTGACAGTGAAGAAGTTAAGTGGTTGACAGTTTCATGTTCTTGAGCTCAAGGATAGATAAAAATGATGAGTGTTCTGGAGAAAGAAAGAGAAAATTAATCCCAGGGAGGAAGGCAGTGAGAAAATTATGAGACACTCCTAAAAGATAAGGATATTTCTATGATAACTAATATAGAAAGCAATGCATTCACCACTGGAAAGTTATGTCTGTGAAAGTTGGATGTTGAAAGTTAGATAGAAGATGGGCACATTGAATGATGGAGCTGGAGTTGACGATGAATTTCTCCATTAACAATGAACCATGGACGAAACATACTCTGACAATATATTTTTCCTATGAATCTCCATGAAATTGCTTCCATCTAACTCCAGCCCATGAGTGGGATGGTTAAAAGAATATTTCCCTCCTTATTGTTCAAGGGCATCTAAAATTATAGAATTTGTAGGCTTTGTCCTTCTTTCTTTTCTTCTCTTTCCTTCTCACCCTCCCTCCCTCCTTCCTCGCTTCCTCGCTCCCTTTCTCCCTTCAACATCTATAAGACTCTGGGTGGTTACAAGCAAGAACATATGCAACAAAATGACTTCTTACTAAACATAGTAATCAAAGACTAGCCATTAAATCCATGGCATACATTTCTTCCTAAATAATTTTGAGGTTTTTAAAATCCACTATTCATTACTAGCAGGAGAATCCGATGATCTGAAATGACCGGGAACCCTGACCATTAAGACAGCAGAGGTATTAGCACTAGGAACACAAGCTGGTATAGTTTTCTGCCAAAGCAAAAATGGCTTGAGAACTGTTCGATACAATAGTGGAATAGTAATGGAAATCCTAAGAATATTCCAATAGTAGGCATTGATGTGAGCAGATGATGCACTAGGAAAACTGACTATGCTTCACAAGGTTAAGACAAGTTGAAAAAAGGAGAAGATAAGAAATAAAATACATGGATGAGAATTGAGATAGATCATTGAAATTTATTTTATTTATTTTGTCAAGTGATTATAAGATAATAGGTATAAATAAAAACATATTTATGAATACATGAAATGGATACATATAAGAAAAATAAAAAGGAACAGTAGGACAGAGACGGCAGGCACACTGGTGCACTTATTCACGCTGCTACAGACCTCTTAGGAAAGGGGCGAGGTCAATAGTAGGCAGTCTAAGGTTAAAGTTTCAATCACCAGAAGTTGACCTAACTAACTCATACTGGTATTTTCAAGCACTTATCATTTTTGTCTTATTCTAAATTAAAACAGCAAAAACTGGATCTCCCTCCCCTCCCCTCTCTCTGACAGACAGCCTGACTAATATTGTTGGTGACTGTCAGTCAGAGCTGTTCCCCCTCCATCCACATCCATGTAAAGTTGTCTTCTCAGAAACACTCTAAATTTGAACAGGACATGATGAAAATACCACTTTAAAAACACCACATTTGTCACAATTCCCTGTGGTACCCCTGCTTTTCATCATCACAGTGTCCCCAGACATTTTTACAAGTCCATTTCTCAGACTTCTCAAGCCAAAGTTGTGTTGACATAGAATCCTGGAGATTTCATCCCAACATGTCTGCAAAAGATCAGGTGGAAGAAAGTTGATGTGTAAATGGAGTCAACCTTTTCTTGTATCTAGTGTTTTTCATGGCATATGCCTGGGCACCTTTACAATCCTGACTCTAATGACATGAATTTTTATTTTTGGAACACCTGGCTCCTGAAACTGGAGGCAGGTCTTGCAACATCTCAAACAATAATGTTTTCCAAAGCTCTGTGGCCCAGACAGCATCTTTGTAGAGAATGAGTCCTGGGTATTCTATGATCTTGGCAGAAAAATTACAAGTGAAATGGGTTACTGAGGGATTTATGTGCTGGAGGAAGAAAAGAGGCTACATATGCTCAGTGCCTAGATGAATTTGTTTAGAGGAGTGGAAGAGAACAGCAGAGGAAGTTTTCCTTTTTTTGGCCAATGTCTCAATAATGAATAAAAAAATATAAGGGAGGGAGATGCAAAACTCTCGGCTGTTTTCCTCTTTGCTTCCCTCCTCCCTGCTCTTTCTCTGAAAGAGACAATTTGATGGAAACAAATGAACAGAGGAATGTCTTGCAAGCCGGCAGGTAATTACTGCCCTTGCCTAATGTGATTTGAGGAAGGCTGCCTTGCTGCCAAGAAGGCGACAGAGGGTGGGGGAGAAGGGGAGGGTGAGGAAGGGGAGGGGAGGCAATGGAGGAGAGGAAGGGAGAGATCTTTTGTCCTATCGTACCATCTTCTGAAGGGACTCTAGGGCTTTTCCTGGAAGACAAAGAAAATCAAAAATAAAAATTAGAAAGGAAAGAAGAAAGGGGTCCTCCAGAGCATGCATGGAGAGCTTGGATAGGAGGCAGGGAGGCAGGAGGACTTTCTGGAACTTTTCTGACAGGAAAAGGTGGGAGTGGATTCTGGAGGTCCAGAAAGTATAGTGATTAGTACTACTGTTATGGGATCATCTGGAGATACCTGGATGAAAACATGCTGGGTTAAGACTAGAAAGACCTCAGTGACCCACGAAGCTGGATGTGGACAAACTGTAACCTAGCCTACTTCAGGGAGTTATGATGAGGAGGGGAGAGGGCAGTGGTGGGATTCAGCCAGTTTGGGCTGGTTTGAGCAAACCGGTCGTAAAAATTCTGGCCTGACGCCTGCTCAGCCTGACCGCCCCACCTCTCCCTATATATCTTGCCTTTGCATGCGGCTGAGCTAATGTCCGTGCCTCCCCACTCTGCTCACCAAAGGTAAGTATGCCACCTACTTGCCCGCCTCAGGTCAGGGCCTAAGGACCATTCCCAGCTCTGGCCTTGCCTCGGAGCCTCTGCCCACTTACTGTTTGCCTTGGCCGGGTTGGGGGACATGCCAGTTCCCAGTCCTGGCGTTCCCAGAGCGTTCCTCCCACATGCCACCTACTTTCCCTTCCCCACACATCACCCTGTTTCCCCTCCTTCAGAGGTCCTGGCCCTTACTCAATCTCCCTGCTTTCTCTCCCACAGCCATCTCTTTCTTCATCCCGCAACCTTATCTTCCTTTCGCAGCTGGTGGCAGAGGGGAAGACAAACCAGGGCTGAGCCATCACCGCCGGGCTCCCCACCAGCCTGCATCTCACCATCCCCTTGTTGCAAGGTGTCTGCAGCCGCCGTCTCTCTGCCAGCACTCCTAGCTTGGTTCTGGCTGGCAAAGAGGTGGCTGCTGCAGTCACCTGTAGGTCAGACAAGCAATAATGGATAGAAATTGAACAAGGAGAGATTCAACCTGGAAATAAGGAGAAATTTTCTGACAGTGAGAACGATCAACTAATGGAACAGAAGTTGCCTTCGGAAGTTGTGGGAGTTTCATCCCTGGAGGCTTTCAAGAAGAGACTGGACTGCCATTTGACAGAAATGCTTGGGTGGGGGTTGGACTAGATGACCTATAAGGTCCCTTCCAACTCTGATTATCTGTAAAAAAAAAAAAAAGTGGCACAAGAATCCTGCAGCTGCCACCTCTTTGCTGGTGCAAGAAGCCTGCAGCTTTGTTTATTAATTAGCTAATTGTTTATTAGCTGAGTCTTGGACCCGTAGGCATATATGCTACACACACCTGTACACATACTCCCCTCCCGATGAAGTATTGATTTAATTGGAGATCCCAGAGAGTGCTCAGCAATGAAGGAAGGTATATTTTCTCCATCCGGGAGCAGACATTTCTCCAAGGAGCCTGATGTGAGAAGGGATGATGGCTCTTTCCCGAACCAGCTAGAGATAGTCTTCAAAAATTATAAATTGGATTATGGCTAGGGTTAGGCTGAAACACAGATAATCCTCCACTCACAACCATAATTGAGCCTAACATTTTTGTTGCTAAGTGAAACACTTCAGTGATGTTGGCTCCATTTTGTGACCTTTCTTGCCACAGATGTCAATCACAGCAGTTGTTAAGTTAATCATACATATGTTAAATGAATTTGGTTCCCCCATTGCTTTGTTTGTCAGAAAGTTGCAAAAGGGGATCCCATGATTGCAACCCACCATAAACATGGGCCAGTTGACAAAGATCTGAATTACATAGATCTGAATGGTCATAAGTGTGAAAAATGTCCATGGGCCACTTATATCGGTGCTTTTGTAACTTGAAATGGTCACTAAATGAACTGTTGGTAAGTCGATTACTACCTGTATTTGGAAGCTCCTTGAATCAGATTTTTGTAAATACTAATGACATCCAAAATTGAGATGGGGTCACTAGTTTTGATCCAGATCTGGAATGAACTTTCTCGAATATCTCCTGACCTAAACTATAGAGAGCTTTTCCCTAACCTGATACCCCTTTAGATCAGGTTTAGTCATTTTAAGATATGTGGACTTCACATTTTAAAATGGCTAAGGTTGGAAAACACTGCCGAGGTCCCTTAAAAAAAGATCAGGGTTTTTTTCTCAGGAAATTGTAGATGCTCTTGTCATTTTTTAAACTTCCTTTCTTGAATTGATCCCCCTGCATTTTTGTGCTTTGGAAGAGATGGAAGATGGAAGAGATGATGATAATTCCTGTTTTGAGTTTTTTTTTTGTTTCCAGTGATGCTCTGGAGCGGATTTTTTAATGTAATTAGAATTCTTGATTTCTCAGATTCTACTTTGAAATTTCAGTCAGGGAAATAATTTGTACGTGTCAAAGAAAGCATGAGCAAGCTAGAGAAGGGGGGGGGGGGGAATAGCGTTCCTAGGGTAGTGCTATTATGCTTGATAGATGAGAAAATCAAGCAGCTTCATCCCAAAATTAACAATGCAACTCTAATCACAGCCTTTGACTTATTCCAGGGCCTCTGGAAATTGAGAGTAAACAGAAGGGATGGTAGTTCTTTTAAAAGCTGGCTGCTTGCCCCAGTTTTTAAGATCCCCTTTTTCCTAGTCACCTATGGTGAATAAGAGGAACTTCTAGACAAAGAGCTGGATGTTTGTCAGAATTAACCTATCCCCTTTAAAATGACAAATAGCTAGGAAATGTGAGCTTGTCTGCTAGGTACTCCTGCCAATTTATATAAATGATTGGTTCTGCTGTTTAAATCACCAAAATTCTGCTTTTGAATGATTCTTGTTTTTCTTCTCTTGTTTTATTCTGTTTGAAGGGAATGGAGTGTTCACGCTCCATTGAGTTGAGTGAACAAATCAGTGTTCACGCTCACAATAAGAGTGCCAATGTTGCTTTTTGCATAAGATTACTAATTACCTCCATTTCCCAGGAAAGCTAGATGTTTTACTGCTCGTACACCCCCTCTGGGCAAGAAGAGTAATGTATTTGGCTACTGCATATTTTATGCTATGGGCTTACAATTATACAAATGCCACCACTTTCTGGAAGTTCAAAGAATAGCAGTGGGTGGAGAGGTGTGAAAGAAAACTCTTGAGTTAGTGTTTCCACTTTCTTATTGAGACAGCAATTGTTGCATGACATTAGATGAGTGCAACCATGAATCAGGGTCAGGTTACTTGTGAGACCTCTTTCAAGATATCTGTCTATCTAGATCAGAGGTCTCCAAACTTGGCAACTTTAAGACTTGTGGACTTCAATTCTCAGAATTCTCCAGCTGGCATAGCTTTATTGGTTGGAGAATTCTGGGAGTTTAAGTCCACAAGTCTCAAAGTTGCCAAGTTTGGAGACTCCTGATCTTGATCCAAGATAGTGTATACACTGCAGGTCTCTTTTCTCAAATTTGACACCTATAAATGTCCTGTCACCTAGGACAAACCATATGTCTTTTCATAGTTACCTTGGACCTTTAGAATAGCCTCCTATCTGAAATCTAGAGTCCACCTGCCATTTTAGTTTTCTGGAAGACTTTGAAAATGTGGTTCTTCCCCAAAGGATAGGGTTGAGTCGAGGGTCAGTTGTGTGGGTTGCTATGGGACTTTGATGGGAAGTGCAGGATGGGTTTTATGCTGTTGTTTTTACAGGTTGCAGGGAGTTTCCTAACATCACTGGGTGAGATAGGCAACCATGTAAACTTTATAAATGAGTTAATGAATGGAGAGTGAATGTAAGCTAGATCACCATGACTGCACATTCTGGTTTCTTTCAAAAGATATGCTGTTTTTAAGATGTTGTAACAGATGTAGAAAAGAGGAGGGGTGTGCTGCCCTGCTCACTCACAAACACAAACATAATTGTGGTTTAGAGAATTTATTAATATTCCCCATCAATTCCCTTCACCAAAACTCAGAACTGTCCTGATTAAGTCCAGCTACGAGCAGGCCAAGATTAGTCCACAGAGCAATGTCCCAATAGTTCACAAAGCAATTGAAAGTTGCTCAAACAAAACAACTCCATCAGACACATAAGAGAGCTCATGAGGCAAGAAAACTCCAGAGTCTCCAAGGCATGAATCAATTCCAAACAAAATGTCCATCCAGAATGAAGCAGAAAACACAATGAACAAAAACACACAGCTAGAAAACAAACATTTTCTCAGCAATGCCTCCATTTGTCTACTGTGATAAAAAGTTAGCTTCTGATGCAGTCCATCAAAATGGACAGGGCTTTGTCCTCTTGAATAGTCTGGTTGACCTCTGCTGCTCCTGCCTTTCCTCTCCCTTATGTGTTCTTGGATTCAATGCAGAAGGTAGTTCCTCTTCCTCTTCACTGGTCATCTGCCAGTGCAAGCTTTCTCTAGCTGAAGCCTCCTCTAAATCTCTTCTGGATGGCCATTCAGAGCCATCAATCAACTCAGTTCCTGACATGCCAGGAATGGGCTCATCCTCCCCTGAGCTGACATCTGAGGAGGAATTTGGGGAGTCATCCAAGCGAGACATCAGAAGGGACTTGTGGTTTGATTCTGTGACTCCCTCCTTTACTTCCTTCTGCATATGGTACTGAACCCAAAATTCTTTGCCTTCCCTTTTGATATATGTATCTTAATAAACTTTTCCTTTTAATTCTTATTGAGGGGAGGCAGTGCTGCTGAATAAGCTAGGATGCCACACATAATATTTAGCAATATGAAGAGACTTCTCCCTTTTTCAAGATGACGTTTAGATGTCTCTTATGGACTTGCTTCATAGGGATCTTTTTCAGTTTTGAAGATAGCGTATGTATGTATGTATGTATGTATGTATGTATGTATGTATGTATGTATTTATTTATTTATTTATTTATTTATTTATTTATTTATTTATTGGTATTTTTGAATTGCCCAATTGCCAAATCTCACTGAGTAGTTTATTATAATGCACAACATTAAAAATGTAGAATTTGAAATCAGATTGAATCAAATGCACTAAAATATCATATAAACCAGGAAGTAGCAAAGTGTTCAAAATTTAAAACAATATGAAATAAAATACAAGTATAGAGTCTTCAACTTATGTCCAGCCACTTAAAGACCACCAAAATTAGGATGGATCTCCCCAGAGGTACTTATGAGCCAGTTCTGAAGTTCTGCTAGGAGAGGATCTCCCTGCAGTCACAGGATCGCATTTCAGACACTCCACAATCAGCCTGCATTTATGGCCTTTTGCAGCATCCCACAATCATATGACCACATTTTATGATATTTTGGTGAAAACCAGTATTTACTATTAACTTGCTTAATGGCCATGATATTCACTTAATGACCATGACATTTACTTGAAAGCCACAGCAGAAAAGATTGTAAAAAGATTGATCACCTGAGTGATCTGTTTTACAACTGTCAAACTAATATCCATAATGGGCAGGCTCCATTATGATTCTGAGGACTGCTTGTAATGTTAAATATAATTAAGAGTCAATTAAAGTCTGGGACCTTATGAGAGATCTTCACATAGTGCCAAAAAATGTGAATGTGGGTACAATCAAACTCTTTGAGAAGGGCATCACAGAAAAAGCATCCCATGTAGACACCGCCTTCACTTCCAGTGATGGAGAACTTGGAGGAGGGGCTAGTTGGAAGATTTAAAGGCCTTTTAATTTTATACACAATTTTATACAGAATTCAATTTCTTGTTGGCTGAAAGAAGAATTTGAAAGCAAATGTACTTCTTTGCTTTAAACACTGGTTGTATTCAATAGAAATGGAACCACTCTGAATGCAGTTGAGGTTCTGAGTCATAGGGAAGGAGGGCCACCAGATTTGGTTTACAAAACTGATGATGAACCCACTTGTTCATCTGGAGGAATTGGTAAGCAAAAGCCAGAACTTTTTATATCTCTTTGCTATCTGGTGGTCATTTGAGTTTTTTCAGCCCAGATCTGGTAGCCTTACAAAAAGCTGCAGATTAGAGGTGTCCACAGCACATGGTAAAAAAAGTCAAGATGGCAGCCAAGACCATGCCATTAAATTTTTGTCCATATTTCAAAAAAACAGGTGGCACTTTAAATGTACAGTTGTGGCTGCTAATCTGACTTTTTTGACCACATCCTGTGGATAGCCCCACCATAGATCAGGATATGGTATGCATCATAATAGGATGGCAATTGCATTTCTTTTAACCAGCTTGGTTGACATAGTTTCTTGGGCAAATATTACATCCTCATATATGAATTACATAGGTGTAGTAGAAATGGATTGAAAAAGTACATTACATGCAATTTTGTTTCCCTGCCACTCAGCCTATATGTGAATGCTGGGCTGCCTCTCCCTGACTAGGTTTTTGCAATTTATTTAAATTGTTGCTCAGGCATCTTTTTGCTGAACACAGTTTTCAGCAAAAGAAATAAAAGAAGAGAGAAAGAAAGTTGAAGAGGAATGAAATCTACAAATGTTGGGAAGGAAGAGAGGGAATTGATGCTGAACTGGCTTTGGCTAATTAAAGGGGCATTTGAGATAATTAAGCAAGCTTTTCTCTTTTGACTTTGACCTTTAACTCTCTCTGGCTAATTAGCCTCTAGGATGACCAGGCTTGACAAGACTTATTGTCTTTCTCATTTCTTCTTGAAATTACAAATTGATGGCTGCTGAAATGAGTCAATGCTGAAGGACAGAAGATGGTGGAATGGACTTCCTTTGGATTTCCCTCAAGCTTTCCCATTCCTGGCAATATTGAAGGCTTTCATTCTCTCTGAGATGCTGTTGGCAGTCTGTCTGACCTCTGTCAACCCTGGTCCTTTAGTGTATTGTTTGAACTTGCATCAGTTAGGAAAAACGTGGAAGAAACCAGCATGCACATCACATAGGAGGATAAATGTTTTCTTGGAGAAGCTGTTTTATTTGTGCCTCCAGGGCAAATGTACGGTCACATTCCAGTAACACCTTGGATAGATATCGGGGTGCCCATCAGGGGATTTGGATGATGACTCTCATAAACTTCATTCAGCATAGTCAAGGGTGAAGAACTCTAGGCATAATAGTTCAAATAGTTTGGATAGTGTCCCTATCCAACTATTGGAAGCTCTTGCTTTTGTGTATAAAAGGAGCACAACACAAGAAGCTGATCGGAATACAGTTCTTGTCACTTAAAATGTAGATGTGTCTCATTGTTTGGTGACAAAATAGTTCTGGCAGCTATTTACTTTTTACTTATTATTGTTTATTGCACAATCAGCTAGATCTGGCATTTTTATCCACCTATTGAATCCTTTCCAAAGACCTGGGATAGGCAGATGTGGCTGCTTGATGATGTTAAAGGTATCATCACAGAATGGAAGCTGTCCCAAGTAAAGCTGCCTTTTGTAATTGAAAATCCAGCCAAAGGACGTAATTTTGTCTTCCTTACCCTGTTTATGGTCCCCAAATTGTGTGAATCAGCTTTTGTGTTTTCCAAACCAGATCCAGAACTGAAGACAACTCCACAAAAAACATTTGACAAATGCAACAAAATGAAGAGTGACTGAGTAGACCAGTAATTCTTCTCTGGACAAGGAGAGGGCTTGAGATCATCTACAGTGCTCCAAACAGTCATTCCCCATGAGGAGACCATAAGGCAGTGGTCTCTGGTGGATTTAGAAATAGGGGAGATGAGGTAACACCATTTTGCTGAAACTGTGGTCAGTGCCAAGGACATCAGTTACAAACTGATTAAATGTCTAGATGAAGTAGAAACAAGATTTTGGAATTCGTTATAAAGAACCCTTCCAATGAAAAGAATTTATTGTTGTGCATTCTCATTAAAAAAGCGTAAGACTTCAAAAATTAGACACCAGAAGAAACTAAAGATCATAATTAAAGGCCCTGTCACACTGCCCAACGGATGCAAAACGGACACAATGGATGAGCAAAATGTTCCATCCGTTGTTATCCGCTCTCAAAAGGGGCAAAAACTTGCATAAACAGAGTGGATAACACGGACGCGGGGAAGATGCAGAGCCGATGGAAAATGGATGTGGAATGGAAGCCTAGCGGATGGAAGTGGATGAGAGTGGATGGCACATCCGCAGGGCTTCTGGGGGGCCTCAGCAAAGCAGACGCAGAACAGGTGAAGCAGATGCAGAGCGGATGCAGAGCGGATGAAGCGGATGCAGAGCGGAAGCCTAGCGGGTGCATAGCGGAAGCCTAACGGATGCCTGGCATTAATTGCGCATGCGGGGGGGATGCATTGCGCAAGCCCCCCGGATATAAAGGGAAGCAGCTCGCACATGGCCAGCATTCGGAGGAAAGACCTGCTGCAGGATACATCGAGTCCTTGCCTGCCCTGCCTGCATGCCTGCCTGCAAGCCTTGCTGCCAGACTTCCTGCCAGCCTGCCTCCAAGCCTCCTGGCCAGCCTCCCTGCCAGCCTTGCTGTCTGCCTCCCTGCCAGCCTTGCTGCCAGGCTGCCTTCCAGCCTCCCTGTCAGGCTTCATGCCAGGCTTCCTGCCAGCCTTGGTGCCAGGCTTCCTGCCAGCCTTGGTGCCAGGCTTCCTGCCAGCCTTGGTGCCAGGCTTTCTGCCAGCCTTGGTGCCTGCCAGCCTCCCTGCCAGCCAGCAACCCCACAACCATGGGGAAGAAGCGAAAGTCTCAGCAACATGCCGCCATCCCTGGCAAGAGGGACAGGGCCACCCTCCCGCCCCCTGTCCCTGACTCTGCTTCTGCTGGGGCTTCTGCTGAAGCTGCTCCGGGCAGTGGTGCTTCTGCTGCGTACTCTGCTGAAGCTGCTGCTGGTCCTACTCATCCTGCTCATGCTCCTGGACTTGCTCGTCCTGCTCGTACTTCTCGTGCTCCTGGTCTTGCTCGTCCTGCTCGTGCTCCTGGTGCTGCTGGTGCTGCTGGTGCTGCTGGTGCTGCTGGTGCTGGTGCTGCTGGGGATCCTGGTGATTACTCTGCTGCTGCTGATCCTGGTCCTGCTGATCCTGCTGCTGCTGCTGCTTCTGCTGCTGCTGGTGCTGATGATGATGATCCTTCTGCTGCTGCTGCTGCTGCTGCTGCTGCTGCTGCTGCTGCTGCTGCTTATGATCCTGCTGGTGATGATGACGATGACGATGATGATGATGATGATGATGATGATGATGATGATGATGATGATCCTGCTGCTGCTGCTGCTGGTGGTGGTGTGGAGGAGCAGCCCCTACCACCTGGGAGCCCCTCTGATGAGGGCCCATCTGGTCCTGGCAAAGGGAGGAAGAGGCATATGCGGGGACGGGAGAGGAGGCAATACTTCATTGAGGAGGAACATGAGGATGAGGTGCTGGAGTGGCTGGAAGAGAATGACTGTGGCGGAAGGGACACCGGCTGTACAGGGACACCAAGCGGAAGCAGGCTGCTTGGAGAGAGAGGGCGGAGAGTATGGGTTACACTTCAGAGGTGCTCCTTGGCTGGTGGAAACATATGCACACCTGGTACGGGAAGCTGCACCTGAAGAAATCTGGTCAGGCCACAGTAAAGCTGACAGACAGAGAGACCTACGTCATGGCCAGGTGCAGCTTCCTGGAGGGTGAGATCCGCCACTGAGGAGCACCAGGAGCCCCTCTGTCTACCCACTCTCTCCGGCAGCCTGCTGCGACCCAGTCCTCTTGTCTCCAGGCAGGTTTCTGTGGAGCATGCCATGGCGGAGAACCCGTGGACAGCTGTTGTTACTGTGGTGGAGCACATGGAGGACTCCCTGGTGCGGTGGGAGAGAGGAGACATTGAGTCCACCACAGTCGTAGCCGCATCCACCCCCCCAGCTCCGCCTCCACAGAAAGGCAGAGAGCCAGACAGCAGGAGGGGCAGAGCCACACTGTCCTGCTGGAGATCAGGGACACCATCCGCACCAGTATAGATCTCCTCTCTCAGCTGGTCAGCACCGACTCCTCATCCTCCAACCGCAAGCCCTTCCTCACCTATGTCAACCAGACCCTCAAGAACATGGAGGAACCCCAGTACCAGGTGGTGAAGGACCAGATCACGGAGCTGCTTCACAACCCTCCAGACCCAGAGGAACCTGCTCCCACCCAGTCCAGGTCTGCTCCTCCACCCCAGGTGATGTCCCTCCCATACCAAGGCTTTCCACAGCCCCTCACCTACCAGGGCTACAGCTACCAGGAGGTCCAGCAGCACAGGCAGCAGCCCTTCCCAGCCCAGGCACAGAGTCATCGGGCGACACCGTTGCCACCGGTTCCACTGATGACACCGATGACACCCACGACAATGATGCCACCAATGACAGCGATGCCACCCACGCCAGTCCTCACCCAGCTGCAGACCAGACAGCCCCACTACACTACTCCTTCCTCCACCCCACAGCCAAGCCCGGCCTCAGAACATCTCTCATCAGTACTGGGGCTGACACCCCATGGCATGGAGGAAGGACCTCTCAGCATCACGGGTCTCAGCCAGCTGTCTGAGAGCTTCCTCAACACACCGTCCCCTGTTGTCCTCTCGGGGTCAGGCACCCCAATGACGATACAGACCAGCACTCCAGCACCACCCACCTCCACAGCACCTGGACCCTTCACCCCTGAGACTGGGCACACCTCCGAGTGACCAATAAGAGTGCCAGAGACTGGGTAGCTGGCTACCTGTAAAGTTTATTTGGACACTTGACTTGGGTCGTTTTTGTTTTACAGCTTGTTGTTCAATAAAGTTTATCTTTGATTCACACACTTGCTTCATTTCTTTTTTTTAATAAAGTCTTGGTGGAATCTTTTAGAAATGGTTTAAGCCTTTGCATGCTTGTGGGATGGGTTAAGATACCTGTGGGATGGGAAGGGATACCTGTGGAATGGGTAATAGCTGTGGGATGGGCAGGGATACCTTTGGGATGGGTAATAGCTGTGGGATGGGTAAAGATAGCAGTTGGATAGATAAGCCTCCAGTGCAAGCATAGTGGGACTGTATGGTCCACCCTCCCAGGCGCCACACCTATGGCCCTTTATTATCAATAATAATGTAATAATCATCCACACATGTCAACACAAACACAACTCTTTATTAAACGCCCTGTTCATTGTAGGCCCACCCAACATACATGGCCCAATCTCATCCGTGTGATGAGACAGGCTGAAGGAAGCATCCATTAAGCATCTATCATCCTGTCTTGCCACTCCACTGCTCCAGCTGGGGAGTTGCACCAGTGTCTCAGGAGGTTGCGCTGCTTCTTCCCTTCATGTGAGGCTCTGTTGGGGCCTTGCACATCCTGAGTGTCTATCAGGTTTCGCCCTTGCCTCCATTCCCCAGGCTCCATGTCCCCATTGCCTTGTTGGAGGTCCATGAGCCTGCTCTGCAAGACCGGGTAGAGGGTGCGCATGAGATTGTGCAGGATACAGCAAGCTTTCACGATCCTCCTCACGGTCTCTGGGTGATGCTGCATGGTGGTGAGAAGTACCTGGAACCTGTTGGCCAGGATGCTAAAGGCGTTCTCCACCACCCGACTTGCCCTGGACAGCCTGTAGTTGAAGATCCTCTCTTCACGGGTGAGGTGTCTTGAAGTGTAGGGCTTCATGAGGTAGGTTCTGAGGGAGAAGGCATCATCCCCCACGATGAAGTAGGGCGCATCTTGTGTGTCATTGGGTAGGGGGTCTGGATCTGGAAAGCCCACGATGAGGTTGCCTTCCAGCCCCTCCTTGAGGTCACTGGCGTTGTATACCTGGGCATCTGAAGATGAGCCGCTGCCTGAAGCATCGATGTACATGAACTTGTAGTCAGCATCAACCATGGCAAACAGGACGATGCTGAAGAAGCCCTTGTAGTTGTGATAAGTGGACCCTGACTTGGCTGGCGCTTTGCAGGCCACGTGCTTGCCATCTATGGCTCCAACGGTGTGGGGGAAGTTCCACCTCTGATACCACTGCTCTGCAACTTTCTTCCATCCTTCATCAGTGGAGGGGCACTGGAGGAGCTCCTGCAGGTATTCTTTGATGATGGCCTGCACCACTTCTCTGACCATAATGCTGATGGTGTTGTGTGGCACCCTCCAGCCGTACTGCATGCTCCTGTAGGAGGTCCCTGAGGCCAGGTGGCACAGAGTGAGTGCCACCTTGAGCCCAGGTTCCAGGCTGGGCCGGAAGTTGGTGTTTGCCTTGGTCAACCTGGGTGTTATCCGCTGCACAACTTCGTCAAACATGGCTGGAGGCATCCTCATGAAGTTCTGGAATGCTCGAGTGTCTTCGTTCCTGAGCTGCACCATCAGCTTGTTGTACATTCTGTACTCTGCTCTTTTCCCGATCCATCTTCGGACCCAGACGCTTCTTGGCCGCCTCCTTTTCTTCCCGTAGTAGAGTTCACAGAGCCTGTAGATGGCTTTGCACTGTTGTAGAAGGATGGTGGCTGCCAAAAGGACTGTGGTACGATCCACAGTGGACATGACTGGATGCTGTGGAAGAGCAAGAGTCAGATGAAGGCTGCAGAGGTCTGCACAGCTAGGCTGCTGGTCTGAAAGTGAGATGCAGGTGAGATGCTCCCCCTTTTTATAGGCAGTATAGGTGTCCCTTTGCATCCTCTAGGCATCCTCTTGGCATCCTCTAGACATCCTTAATATCTGAGATAGGTCCCCTCTGCGAATGTTTTTTCCGTTTTAAACGCTTTGTTTCTGTGCTGCATCTGTTCTGCATCTGTTCTGTATCCGTTCTGCGTCCGTTCCGCTTCCTCCCTGCGTCCGAGCAGATGCGAGTTGCGCAGATGCGGAACGGATGCCTAGCGGATATAGTGGATGCGTAACGGATGCAGAATGGATGCGTAGCGGATGCGTAGCGGATGCAGAACGGACGAATTGGATACATTTTCCGCATAAAAGTTTTGGGCAGCTCAAAACTTTCTGAGCGGATGAAATGTCAATAAACGGATGCTGGATGGATAGAGAGGAAGCAAAACGGAGGCAGTGAGTACATCGCGTTAACCAAAGGATGGCAAGCTTTTTTGTCCGTTTTACATCCTCTTTGCATCCGTTGATGCAGTGTGACATGGGCTTAAAGTAAAACATTAAACTCAACTTATTAATACAGAATGAAGCAAAATATAATGGACATGACAAAGGACAGAACAATGTTAAGAGAGCCTGCCTGTAGATAGGCTATGTTAAAACATGTTATGGAAGAGGAACAGGCTTTATCTGATATGACAGACTAATATGAAAGTGAATTTAAAATGATAGGCTATAAGAATGACATGGAGAAAAATATGGGTCATACAAAAGAAACTGACTGTGATGTCTTAATAACTAAAATACAATTAACAAACCAAGAGAGTGACCTGGGTAATTTTCCTAGATTACATTCATAAAATAAGCTTGCATAGCTTTGAAGAATTTTGTGAGAAGGGATAAAGAAAAAAAATGAAAGGAAATCATTTTTTAAGAAATCATTTGAAGGGACTGAAGATCAAGATGGATAGAAATAAAAGGAATTAGTTTATTTGACTAAGGTCAAAATAAATATGTTGTTCTCTCTGGTAACCATTAATGGACATTCATTGTCATCAGGATTAAACTATGAGATTTTATGAAATTGTTTATAGATAACAAGATATGGAAAGAAGAGATCATTTGTCATTCTTTAAGAGAAGATGAAACATTAAAATTGATTATAGCAGTGAGGAAGGGGATAGTCACTTTATATATTTCTTTTTTTCTTTACTATATTATTTTTTGTTCCTATTTTCCTTTCCTTTTTTTTCTTCACCTTCTTTTCTTTTTTCTTTCTATTTTGCTATTTTTTCCTTTCTATTCTACTTCTTTTTGTAGTTTGTATTGTTGTAAATTGTAATCTTTAATAAAATTAAAGATTACAATTTATAATAGTTGTGTTTGTGTATATGTGTCTATGCGTGCATCTCTATAAATAAAAGATGCAACCTGCTTCATCTATCACAAGTTCATTGAACAGAAGACACATCTCTGGTGTTGCTCGGCAACTGTCTTCATACCAGTACACCAACATATGACTATACTGTAATTTGCCATTATCAAAACTTAATTTCCAAAGCTCTTGTTCTCATGTTATGAAAACAGCCATACAGCTTGTCTCCATTTTCATTGCCTGATACCTTACTGAAGGAGGCTTGTTTTGGGGATGGGATTGTGAGAACTAACCTAGTTCTTGTGCCTTGAATAAAACTATCCTGAATATGGTGCTGCTTCAGACAAATTGTGTTTTAAAAAAATCTTGGTTAGTTCTTCCTGTAAGCCACCTGTGGCTGCATTGTTTGAGATGGATAGGCATAAATATTTTTTGAATAAGTAAATAAATACATTAGGGTAAATCAGATCATTACATTAAGCCATCACAGAAATTGGAGTGGGTAATATGTGAACACATCGCAGTCATTGTTAATCTGGGTTTAGGATTATAAAGTTGTATGATCCAGTCTGTTCCTTGTTTGCCTATCTGTGTTTGCATATGTGAAGCAGAAGCTCATTCTTCATTCATAAAAACAAAACAAACAATATAATATGCTTTAGTCTTTATGAGAGTGGATACTAATAGGTGAGTTTTCAAAAAAAGCAACCAGAGGAATCAGTCTTTCACTGCTGTGATTTGCTCTTCTCCTCCTCCTCCTTGCTATCAGAAAGCATTTCAATTTGTGCTGGGTAAATGTGGTGTAATTCTAGAGGTTGTTCACCTAGCTGGGAGATTGAATTTCCTCTCCCCACTTCCAAGTACCCTTAGTCTCTCTGTCTCCATCTCCACTTGTCTCCCTCCTCTCTTACTTCACAGGATTGTGTTGAGGAAAATAAGAGGAAATGCTATGTACCTGCTAACAGAGAAACAAATGATCACATAGGATTTATTCCTTTATTAATTTAATAAATAAACTGAAACAAAGAATCAAAATGTTTTTTGCAGCCTTTAGGTAGTTTTCCTCATGCATAGCATCAGCTAGCATACAATTTCTTATAAATCAAATTATACAGAATTTAATTCTTAGCGTATGAAACACACTACAGAGGTGAGCATTTTAAAGTTAGGAAAATAAAAAAGGGACATAATGGTGGAGCATGCAGAGAAGATCATGCTTCTGGGAACTGGAAAAATCTTGTCAGATCTTACTGTATCTCTGAATTTGCTAAAATATGAATATTGGATCCTGTACCCTGTGGCTTTGAATGTTCATGTGTTTGGTTGCCAGGGAAGCCTTCCAAGCCTCCTCTTCCCCCTCCCATTTCAATGCTGATCTGATGAAAATGCTTTGCTATGCCAGCAGCCGCCTTTGTGGGAGCATCATGAAAGCTTCCTGTTTCTGGTGATTTGGGTTCTGGATCCCTCTCATGCATCAGACAAAAGCAATTGCAGAAGATCCAGGGTATTTTTTCCTTATCTGAGTGGGGGTGGGGGGAGTTAATCAGCAGCTGAGACTAATAGGAACCTGGCTAAGTGAGAAGGCTCAAAGTCATTGCTCTTACACTTGGGTAAAGCCAGGGTTACTAAAGTCAGACTATGCACCTGTTCTTCAAGAGCTGATCTGCTATTTCAGGGTAGACCAGTGTTTCTCAAAGTCTACCTCACAGAAGAGAAGGTCAGTCTATTCTCCAAAGCACCTGAAAGCAGGAGAAAAAGCCATAGATGGAAACTAATCAAGGAGAGACCCAACTGAGGACTAAGGAGAAATTCCTGATAGCTAGAACAATTAATCAGTGGAACAACTGGCCTCCAGAGGTTATGGGAGCTCCAAAACTGGAGGCTTTTAAGAAGAGATTGGACAACAATTTTCAGAAATGGTATAAGGTTTCCTGCTTGAGGAGAGGGTTGTACTAGAAAACCTCCACAATCCCTTCCAACTCTATTATTCTGCTCTTTTGGCAAAGCTGGGAATTGAAATTCTGGGAGTTGAAATCCATCTTAAAGTTACACATCTTCAAGTTAGCAAAGTTGAGAAACAGTGGAGTGATATTCTCTTGTCTTCAGAGCTTCAGGGCCTTCAAATCCTTCTTCACAGCTCCAAAAGCCTACTCTGATATTGGTTCTTGAAACTATAGTCCACTGTCCAGCTCTTGGATGCTGACAAATCTTAAGGATGCCTCTCAGCCAACAAAGGCTGGCCCATCCTTCTGCTTCTGTAGCTGATTGTTAAGGCTGAAGATTTTTAAAGCCTTCAATCAGAGATTTATTGATCCAATATTTAGATTCTGACAAAGTTGCCTTGCTAGATAGTGAGATCTTGATAGGTCTAATTCACCAGGGATTAAGTGGAATGTGGATCATTGTGAACCACCAACTTAACATAGAACAGTGTTTGTCAACCAGTCAGAATGGTTTTTTTTTAAAATCTGGGAAGTCTAACGTTTGTTTGTTTATTTATTTGATTTTTATATTTCTATTTTGAAATTCTATCTCAACTTCATAATACCCATTTGAGACACCTTCAACTCCTTTTTGCTGAATCCTTACTGATGTCATTCCCTAAGGTATTCATGGCTTGGGTATATGTTTGTGTGTGTGTGTGTGTGTGTTTGTGTGTGTGTATAAAAAAATCAAGATTGTGGTAACAGTTGCATGATTTAAGCCCCACATGCATGTCTGCATTTAAAAAGAAAGCTTAGGTAGATAGATAGAAAGATAAATAGAAAGATAGATAGATAGATAGATAGATAGATAGATAGATAGATAGATAGATAGATAGATAGATAGATAGAATTTAGCCAGGACCATCATCTTGATTTTTTTGACGTGCCTGCAACTGGTAGGACTCAGAAAAGGGAAGCAGGTTAGGGAACTGAAATTTGAATGAAATTGTTACAACTTACTGTAAGTGATGAGCATTACAACAGAATGCTTATCAACTCATAAACATCCTTTTTAAGAAAAATGGACATTTGGTTTTCATGACAGTGAGTCCTGGATGAAGTGATAAGTGACACATAAGGAAATAACAAAATCACTGATCTATTCTGAGCTTTTAACACTTCAGTGAATTTTATATACATCCTGGAGATCTGGGGGAAGTCAGGTCTTCTTCTTCCGCCCATGACAATTCTGTGCCCATCAGCCATGCTGGAGCTAACCCAGGCCAGATAAGACCTCTACCTGGGCAAAGGAGGAGGGAACTGGAATAGCTTGTTGGTGAATGGAAATTGGGTCTCTTTTCTCTGTCTTTGTTTAGGAACGCAAGAAGACTGAATGGAGGGGGAGGAGAAAGAGAAGGAGAAACTGTTTGCCAGCCTTCAAGATCTTCTACTATCGCTTTGCATCTTTCGACTGCCATAAGAAACGGGGTGGGGGGTGGGGGGGGTGGAGGTAGGGATAAGTCTGGGAAGTGAGCTGGAGGTGTTACATTCTTCTGTTGTGTAAATGGGGGGGGAAGCATACAATAGAGTTAGGTTTCTATTTCTCGCTTAGCTTTCTTTTCTCTGCGCAACTGCAACCCATTATCAAAGTATGTCAAGGTCAACGGACAGAGGCCTCATCATCACCTGAAGATGCCCACATGATCATGTTCACAACTTCTAATTGGAAGTGTCATCTGAACTATTGGGGGTGGGAACATTTCCATCACTTTGTATATGTGAATTGCGCGCCTAATTTCTCAGATTCAGAATTCTTTGGTTGCTCCCACTTCACTTTCAGGAAAAGATATCTTTTCTCTAAACTAAAGAGTCTAAGTATTTCTTTCCTGGATTTTGAATGGAGCTCCGCCTGACATTGTTGTTCTTAGAGTAAGTTCCCTGGGAAAGTATTTGCCCAGCCTGTCAAGGAAGAAATGAAGCTAATTATAGATCATTCATCAGTGGAAGGTTGTAGTTTCTGGTTCCTCTTGAAAAGGCCAAGAGGTGCAGAGTAAGGCATGACTTGGCACGCTGGCGGCTTATTACATCTGACAACATTTCATGACTGCTTTTCTGGGTCATTGACGGCTGCAGAGAAGTGATTGCTATCTCAGGGAGACAAGTAACCTGTCTTAAGTTCCAGCAGTGCTTTTAGAGATGAAAAGCAAAGAGAAAGATGGCATCCTGTTTTCTCACTCGCCTATCTGGCTGACCCAACCACTTCCCTGGATTGATCCATTTCTAGGACGGCCCAAAGCCTGGAATCACAAAGAATATGAATCTGGGCTTCACACACAAAAATATAACTGAGAAGTGCCTTAACCAAATGAAGGTTTTTGTGTGAGCGTAATTATGAGGCTCATAAGAAACTGATTATGTTGTGCAAAAACAGCCAAACACAAGTAGGACTGCTTTACATCGTTTCATGATCCTTCTTGAAACAGCAGGATTCTCATATCTTGGAATATAAGACCCTTGTAGTTTATTTTGGTCCTAGGATGCCCTAGTGGACCTCTAATTTCCCCTTGCACATTGCACTGATATCAATAGAAGATAATTTTTGTAGCTTAGGGTTGAACTGTGGGGGTTCTTGGTGCTCTCTGTGCTTGGTTGTTTTCTTGCAGACATTTCATTACCCAACTGGGTAAAATCATCAGTGCTAGAAGAGAGTGGAGTTTGTGCTTTCCCTTCCAGCACTGATGATGTTAACTAGTAGTGGAATAAAACATCGGCAAGAAAACAGCCAAGCTCAGAGAACACCACACACCTCACATGACACTGGTCTTATTTCAATTTTAGCCAAGGACTGATTGATCCATTTAATTTATTTTCCATCCTTACTTGATAGAGATATAGTATTAAGACAGAACATAAAATAATAGGCTTGGAAGGGACCTTGGAGGTCTTCTAGTCCAACCCCCTATACTATGCCAACCCCTATATCATACCAGACAAATGGTTGTTCAGTCTCTTTTTGAAAACCTCCTATGATGGAACACTCAGAACTTCTGGAGTCAAGCTGTATCACTGATTAATTCTTCTTACTGTCAGGAAATGTCTCCTTAGTTCCAGGTTGGCTTTCCCATTGATAAGTTTCCACTTGTTACTTTTTATTATGTCCTTGGGTGTTTTGGTCAACCCCTTATACCTTGTGACAGCCTTTCAAGACCTTTTTGTCTTGATCTGTTGGATTGGAAAGAAGAAGAGTTCTGTGAAAATCTTCTAAGTATGATAAACAACTAGTTTTTTCCTGATTAAGCCAACATAAAGCCTTGATATATCAACTTTAGGGAGGCACACTGATGTGTCCAAAGAGTTCTGAAGAGTCATTGATAGATTCTTGGGAGATGCCTATATTGTAGGGAGAAGAAGTGCCAACCAAAATGATACTGGGTATCATAAGCCAACCTCAACATAATCTTCCCCCTGCCCAGTGATGCCAATCAGGACAGCCAATAAATCCAGGTCAACATGTCATTATTCTGTGCTTCTTAATGTTTTCCAAGTCCAGTTGTTTTCTAACAGAGGGAGAGTGGCCTTCAAGAACCCAGCAGTTCAATCCCGAACTAGAGAAAATCTTTTTACTTCTGCTGACATCACCCCTCTAGTAAACCATTTTTTCTCTGACATAAACACTGAATTATGCTCAGGATAATGATAAGGAAATAAGGAAAGTCTCACATAACTCTTGGGACAACCATTATGTGAATCCCATGGTGACATTAAAAAGGCCCTTTCCATTTTCTTAAATGGAAGAGTGGGGAGGCAAATTCTTTCTGGTCTACTTTAAGCTACATTTGTCCCTGGCAGAGAAACAGAAGAACTCATGAAGCAATGAGTCAAAATTCTGGGTACAAATTCATATTATGATGCAAAGAATTTTAAAGATGAATGTTGATGAAGCAGAACTTTTCTTGTTAGGACTTATGAATATTTAGAAAAGACTCATGATAATTTGATATTTCTATACTAACAGCAGCAAGACTATTGCATGAACAATGATGAATTATGAAATTCTCACAGAGGAAGAAGGGATGGTGAAAATATCATAATTTATAGAAATAGTGAAACTGACTAGTTTGGTTGGAGAACAAACTTTTCTGAAAGACTGGAAGTCTAATATAAATATTTTACTGAATAAATAAAGAATACATTGATGATTTATGGATTTGAAGACCAAGAAATATGAGGACTAAGTGAAGAGACTTGTAAAGTAATTAAGAGGGAGAAGGGACAATAAGAATCTAATTATCTGTTGAAAAGAAGGCCAGAAGTCATCCATCTGTCTTAACTTTGGTTTTCTTTTTCTTTTCTGTTTTTTTTCTGTATGGTTGCTATTATTATATTTAGATTTTTAATATTAATAAATTAGAAAGAAAAAGAAAGAAAAAGAAAGGAGGAAAGGAGGGTGGGAGTAAAGAATAAATAGCAATAGCAATAGCACTTAGACTTATATACCACTTCATAGTACTTTACAGCCCTCTCTAAGTGGTTTACAGAATGAACATAATGCATATTGGGTCCTCATTTTATTGACGGTGACCTTGAGCTGGTCAGGATCAAACTGCTGTCAGTTGGCAAAATTAGCTTGCAATACCATATTCTAATCACTGAGCCACTGTAAAAAAGAAAGAAAGGAAAAAAGAAAAGAAAAGAAGCCATGAATCAGATTAGCTGATTGATAGATTGGTTGACTCAGCTAAAGATAAAGCTAAAGATGTTTTAAATTTGGAAAGTATGCCATGTCTACTGTCACAAAACGACTGCCTTGGGGTTGGTCATAAGCAGTACTACAAGTTCCTTTGACCAGGGATAGATTGACAAGATGCTCCTGCCATTTCAACTAACACTGGGATGCTCCTACCACCCAATTTACTGTATCTTTTCCTTTGGGTAAATGAGCATTCACCCAAGAAGGCCTTTGGTTGTGGTCATCTGGTGTCCCTTTCATTTTCTAGGAAGATCTGTAGAAGTAACATAGACCATTTGAAAATGGAACTGATGCTGAAGGCTAGTATTTTGTATTCCAGTTTCCTACTTGGCATTTTTAATATTTCTAATTAAAGAAGCTTTAGAAAATGTTAAGCCAAGTAGAACCAAGCGCCTCGTGGAATCAATAAGAGTGATGGGCACCCTGGCACCTTTAGGAACCACATTCTGGTTCCCTCATCTATCCCAATTAATGTTGATTACTTGCAGGTCTTCCAGAACCCAATGGGGCCTGACTGGGTCCTTTCTTTATACCAAAGATGGCTTATCCTTTTGCTGCTCTTCAAGACGCCATGGAAGAAACTGGTACAGAGCCTGAAGAAACAATCAATTAGAAAGAATAAAAGTTCTCAGGAGACCATCTGCCCAAAGATAATTTTTCTCCCCCTCCATTTTTTCTTCTAAATAGCCTCATTTCACTGTGCTGTACACAAAAGTCATGGCATGACTGCAGTTCACCTCCGAAGGGCTTCCGGGGGAGAATTTCAAAGTGGATGCATAGCGGAAGGGGCGGATGCATAGTGGATGAAGTGGATGCATCACGGATGCCTATAGGAAACAAAGCGGATGCCGCGCAGATGTATATCAGATACAAAGCATTCACTGTGCATGCAGGGAGTATGAATTGCGTCAGCTCCGTGGATATAAAAGGATGCAGCTCGCAAGCAGTCAGCATTCAGAGGAAAGACCTGCTGCCACAGACATCTTTGAATAACACCATGGTTCGTCAGTCAGGGAAGAAGAGAAAGCCTGTGCCTACTCCTGCCAGCCCTGGCAAGAGGGACAGAACCACCATCGCACCCCCTGGCACTGACTCTGAAGCTGCTGGTGCTGCTGGTGCTGGTGCTGGTGCTGCTGCTGGTGCTTCTCCTGCTGCTGGTGCTGCTGCTGCTTCTCCTGCTGCTGCTGCTGCTACTGCTGCTGCTGCTGCTGTGGTGGACCAGCCCCAAGGCCCTAAAAGCCTTGCTGTTCAAGCCCCTGAAGGCCCTTCTGCTGAAGTCCCTGCCAGAGGGAGGAAGAGGCAAGGCAAGGAGAAGGGAGAGAGGAAACAGTACACCGTTTCCGAAGACCATGAGGAGGAGGTGCTGGAATGGCTGAGGGAGAACGAGTACCTGTGGAGAAAGGGCCACAGACTCTATCACAACACCAAGAAGAAGCAGGCAGCTTGGAGAGACAAGGCAGAGAGCCTGGGCTACACTGCAGATGTACTCCTGGGATGGTGGAAGCACATACACACCTGGTATGGCAAGCTACACCTCAAGAAATCTGGGCAGGCCGCTGTCAAGCTCACTGACCGGGAGATGTATGTCATGGCCAAGTGCAGCTTCCTGAAGGGTGAGATCCGCCACCAAGGAGCAGCCCCTCTGACACCCCTCTCCCTCAGACAGCCCACAGACAGCCAGTCCTCTTCCAGCCAGGAGACAGCTGCCCTGTCCAGGCAGGTGTCTTCGGAGGGCCCCACGGCAGAGAACCCCCCAACAGCTGCACTCCCCATGCCAGCGGACATGGAGGATCCTCTGTCACAAATGGAGCAAGAAACGGCAGCCACCAGAGACCAACCCACCCCCACCTTCACCCCCAGCTCCACAGGATGCAGGCAGAGAGGCAGACTGGAGGGCCAGAGCCACAGTGTCCTGTTGGAGATCAGGGACACAATCAAGACCAGCACAGAACTTCTCTCTCAGCTGGTCCACAGCGACATACCATCCTCGGACTGGAAGCCCTTCATCACCTACGTAAGCCAGACCCTCATGGACCTGCCTGAGGCCCAATACCAGGTGATGGAGCAAAAGATAACAGCACTTCTGCATAACCCTCAAGGCCCAGCTGAACCTGCTCCAACCCAGTCCAGGTCTGCTCCTCTACCCCAGGTGATGTCACCGCCTTTTCACAGCTTTCAACAGCCCCTCACCTACCAGGACTTCCCACAGCAGAAACAGCCCTTCCCAGTCCAGGCCTAGGTTCATCACACGCCACAGATGCCACACCTCGCCAGCTGCAGACCAGACAGCCCCACTACACTCCTCCTTCCTCCACCGCACAGCCAAGCCCATCAATGGACAATCTGTCATCAGTCTTGTGCCTGACATCCCAGGTACTTGATGAAGGGCCTCTCAACCTCATGGGACTGAGTCAGCTCTCTGAGAGCTTCCTGAACACACCATCCCCTCTTGTACTCTCGGGGCCAAGCACCCCAATGGCGCCTCAGACCAGCACTCAAGCCACAGCCACCTCCACAGTCCCTGCCCGCTTAACAGCTGAGACCATGGACATGCCTCAGAGTGACTGAGAATAGTGCTAGAGACTGAGTTGTTACCTGTTCACTTTATCTTTGCTTAAGACACTTAACTTGGTTCATTTTGCTTTTTTAATAAAGTCATACAGTTTACTTAAAGCAGTTATTAATAAAGGTTATTTTTGCTTAACACACTTGGTTCATTTTTTTTACTTAATAAAGTGTTGGTGAAAACTTTGAAAAAATGGTTAATCCTTTGCATGCTTGTGGGATGGGTAAGGATAGTTGTGGGATAGGTAAGGATAGCTGTGGGATAGATAAACCTCCAGTGCAAGCATAGTGGGACTGTATGGTCCACCCTCCCAGCTGCCACACATATGGCCCTTTACTATCAATAATAATGTAACAATTATCCACACATGTCAACATAAACACAACTCTTTATTAAACGCCCTGTTCATTGTAGGCCAACCAAACATACATGGCCCAATCTCATCCGTGTGATGAGACAGGCTGAAGGAAGCATCCATTAAGCATCTACCATCCTGTCTTGCCACTCCACTGCTCCAGCTGGGGAGTTGCACCAGTGTCTCAGTAGGTTGCGCTGCTTCTTCCGTTCACGTAAAGCTCTGTTGGGGACTTGTACACCCACACTGTCTATCAGGTTTCATCCTTGCCTCCATTCACCAGGCTCCATGTCCCCATTCCCTTGTTGATGGTCCATAAGCCTGTTCTGCAACACTGAGTAGCGGGTGCGCATGAGATTGTGAAGGATGCAGCAAGCTTCCACGATGCTCCTCACAGTCTCTGGGTGATGCTGCATGGCAGTGAGAAGTACCTGGAACCTGTTGGCCAGGATGCTAAAGGCATTCTCCACCACCCGTCTTGCCCTGGACAGCCTGTAGTTGAAGATCCTCTCTTCACGGGTGAGGTATCTGGAACTGTATGGCTTCATGAGCTAGGTCCTGAGGGAGAAGGCATCATAACCCACGATGAAGTCGGGCACATTTTGTGTGTCATTGGGTAAGGGGTCTGGATCTGGAAAATCCATGATGAGGTTGTGTTCCAGCCCCTCCTTGAGGTGACTGGCGTTGTATACCTGGGCATCTGAAGCTGACCCGTTGCCTGAAGCATCGATGTACATAAACTTGTAGTCAACATCAACCATGGCAAAGAGGATGATGCTGAAGAAACCCTTGTAGTTGTAATAATTGGACCCTGACTTGGCTGGAGCTTTGCAGGCCACATGCTTCCCATCTTTGGCTCCAACGGTGTGGGGAAAGTTCCACCTCTGATACCACTGTTCTGCAACATTCCTCCAGCCTTCTTCAGTGGTGGGACAATGGAGGAGCTCCTCCACGTATTCTTCGATGATGGCCTGCACCACTTCTCTGACCACTTTGCTGATGGTGTTGTGTGGCATCCTCCAGGCATACTGTATGTTTCTGTATGTGGTTCTAGAGGCTAACTGCCGCAGAGTCAGTGCCACCTTCAGTTCAGGGTCCATGTTGGGATGGAAGTTGGTGCTTGGGTTGGTCAACCTGGGTCTCAGACGCTCTACAATTTTGTCAAACATGGCTGGAGGCATCCTCATGAAGTGATGGAATGCATGAGTGTCTTCATTCCTCAGCTCCACCATCAGCTTGTCATAGAGTCCAAACTCCACTCTTCTCCCGATCCATCTTCGGACCGACACAGCTCTTGGACGTCTCCTTCTTCTCCTTGCGTAGAAAAGGTGAAACAGTCTGAAGAGGGCTTGGTTCTGGTGTTGAATGATCGCAGCTACCATAAGGACTGTGTGATGATCCATGGTGGAGAACAATGGATGATGTGGAAGAGCAAGACCACGGGTGAAGAGGTCTGTACACCATGGCTGCTGGACTGTTAGTGAGATCCAGGTGATTTCCTCCCCCTTTTTATAAGAAATATCAGTTTTCCGCTAGGTGTCATTCTACATACTCTAGACATACTGCAGACATCCTAAATATCCAAGATACATCCCATATACATCCGTTTTAATGCTTTATATATGAGATGCATCCGCTTACATCCTTTCTATTTCCGTGCTACTAACACTGTGTGGATGTTCCGTGTACCTTTCATTTCCTCCTTTCCATTTTCAGCTGGAGCGGATGTGAGTTGAGGGGATGGCCAGAGGTTGCCGAGAGGATACAGTGGACGTTTAATGGATCATAACCGACATAGAACGTTTGTTGCCCGTATATGTTGTGGATGTACATCATATGCGGAGGAAAGTTCATCCGCTCAAAAAGTTTTGTGCAGCTCAAAACTTCTTGTGCAGATGAAATCTCAATGGACAGGTGCTCGACGGATAGAGTGTATGAAACACGTATGCAAGGAGTACACAACCGATGCATCGCGTTTTCCAACGGATGGCAAGCTTTTTTGTCCATTTTACATCCCCTTTGCATCCGTTGGTGCAGTGGGCTTTACAGAAACTGCCTCTCCGTTAATATTACATCCTTATTACATTCTTGGCGGGACTAGATTTCCTGTCTCAGGAACGTTTCTGGAGGTTTTTTTTCCTCCTTCACTGGTACTTTGCTTGTGTGGAGTGACCATTCAAAGTTACAATGGCACTGAAACAAGTGACTTATGACCATTTTTCACACTTACAACTTTTGCAGCATCCCCACAGTCATGAGAGGCCAGGCAAGGAGATGTGTGCCTCGATGTGAGTGATATTGAGTTGGCCATGCCCAGCCAGTCACAGGACTACCAAGCCACATCCACCAACTAAGCCACACCCACAGAACTGGTTGTTAAAAAAATTGAATCCCACCCATGCCCAGCAGCCAGTATCTTGATAAGCAGGGATTGACACCAGACCAACAAACAGAAAACAATACCGAAATCAAGGAACTACCAATGAGAAAACCATACCCCATCAATTCTGTCCAGACCAGCTACCATATATAAATGTGAAGCAAACCTCATACCCATTAACACTGATGTTGCTCCCTGGTTGGATAATGTCTGCAAGAAAGCAATCAAGCTCAAAAAGCACCAAGGACAACACAATTTCTGAACTTCCCCCTTTTGTTTCTTGTTGAGCTCTAATTGGTTCCCTCGTCTCTGCACTCAGAATGCATGAGCTCTCTTTGTGGTAGATACTTAGAAGCTACAAAAGGCAGCCTGTTTTGAATGCCAAGTATTATTTTTGCATTACCATCTAAAATAATGGTCTGAAGTTCGAAGAACACTCAAACTTCAGAGATAGTTTTGGTGATAGGGCATTCAAAAAGCCAAGAAGGAGGCTTTGATTAAGTGTTCATGACAGGCATCTTGACTTTTTTGGGGGCCCTTTGTAGACACTCCATTTGGAATGGGCTAACTTGGGCCATGGCCAACTCATTGTAGAACGATCCACGACGGGGTACCTCAATATGATAAATGTTATCTGCCACTGTTTCCTCACTATTACTTCCATTGACAAAGTTGGGCAGACTCAGGATAGGTGGGGGGGGGGGGAATGTGCCCTTTGGGGTCACAAAGAGTTGGACATGACTTAGTGACTGAACAACAACAACAATTTTTGTCTTGGAGAGTGCATGAACACGGTCTGCCCTATGCAGTAGCTCGGTCCAGGGAGGAAATGCAATTTTTCACCCTGCCAGGTCTTGTAATCTTTGCTTTTTTGTGTGTCTAAGTGTTGACCTTGGATGATGGCTTTGGAGTTGGGGAAATCCTATCTGCATGTGAAGGATTTCCATATCTTGAGGAGATTTTCTTTGGTTTTAATTGAGTCGCCCATATTTGCCAATTTCTTAGCAAAAAACTCCCTTAATCAATTTTGGTTTAGGGATGAAATTTGGTGGAAAGGCAACTATTGTTTTGTTGCCTAGGGTTCACTGGCAGGACAGGGCTGGTCAGGGACAGAGATTGGCATGAATGCAAGGGTGGTATGTAGGTTTTTCTTCTTACAACTGGATTCCTAGTGGTGGTTGGTTAAAGTACAGTATTGCAGGCAAACTCTGCCCATAGTCATGGAGTTCAATCTTGATGGGGCTCAAAGCTGACTCAGCTTTCCATTTTTTCAAGGTTGGTAAAATGAGGACCCAGATTGTTGAGGGCAATATGCAAATCATGCCTCTACATTGTAAACCACCCAGGGAGCTATGGGGTGGTTTATAAGCCTAAATGCTATTGCTACTGCTGTTGCAGGAGATTCAAACCCCCAAACCACTCCATCTAACTAAGATTGACCAGATCACCAATATAAATTATATGGTTCCACAGCATCAACTATTTTGCCCATCTTCATCCAGATTGGATGTCTGCCACCTGATTGCTGGAACAATTGCTGGGCCCTTAGTAAGATGTGGTTTACTCCTGGAGTTTAATTAGCAATTCAGCTAACGGTTTGTAATTCAGGCACGACCCTGATTGCATCCGAAAGCGTCTTTATTTCTTTGCTTGCATTCTGAGCATTAATTATGCTTCTCTGCCTGCTAATTGCTTTCTAGACTTCCACTGCTATCTCTTTCCAGTAACATTTATTTTTCATGCCTCTCTGTGTTTAAAGGTATCAGACAGCAGGAGATGAAAGGGGAGGGGGCAGGCAAGGAGGCAGAGGCAGCTTTGACAGACCTGGGCTGAAGCCAAGTTGAAAGGAAATGTGTGTGTGTGTGTGTGTGTGTCTGCCTCTTTGTGTGTGTGTGTGTGTCTGCCTCTTTGTGTGTGTGTGTGTGTGTGTGTGTTTGGATGGGGTGAGAAAGTCTCTATTCTGGCTTGATCCTCCTTCCCTAACCTCTTCCTAGCTTTGTTTCCCACTCCAGATGTCTGGCAGAGGGGAGCGGAGTGATGTTTAGCTGTCAAGATACTGGACTTTTCTAACCACGTCTTTGAACATTTGGGATTTGCTTTTTTCTCATTAAAAAAAAAGAGATAGATTTGAACATTCTCTGGTCCAGAACAGACAGCTGGATACTTGGAAACTCCAGCAAAGGCTCATTAAATCTTTGTGTTTTGATGGCATTTAATGTGAACAAAAGATGTTTGCGGAACTCTCCTTTTTACTTCCATTGGGGGACCCCCTCATGCAGGGGAAGTGATTCCTCTCCTTTGCACCTGAAAAAGACTAGACTGAACAGAATTGCCCTGGAGTTCCCCTGGTTCATCCAGAAAGAAATGATGGACATACTGCTTTTCAACATACTGCATTAGTGTTACAGTTACATACTGCATTAGTGAACTTAAGTTCAGCCTGAAAGGAGCTTCAGAAAATCAGTTTTGTTGGAGGCTTTTTTGTTGAGGCAAAGAGTCTTGAGCAAAGCCTCCTACACAGGGCCTGCTCCTTTGCACAGTGGTGTATTAACCGTTAAGCAGACGAAGCCCATGCTTAGGGCACCAAGCCCAAAGGGGGCACCACAAATTTTTTTATGTAGCCTAAGCTTGACTTCATTTGTGCTGTATGTGCAAAGGAGGGAGGGGGGCATCAAGATTCGTCAGTACTTAGGGCACCATTGGGCCTTAATCCGCCACTGCCTTTGCATGGTAACTTCTGGACAGTATCCTAAACTTGCAGGCTAAATTTCCTTTTTTGAGATTTTCCTTGTATTGGAAGACTTGGAACTCTACAGCTGACAATGGAGAGCTGGTGGCAATTTATCATCTCTGTCTTTCCACTCTCCTGATACGAGTACTTCTCTGTCCCAAACTTGTGCCTGAAGCAAAGGCAAGGAAGTGGAAACATTTATCTATTTTTTCTGAGTCTGGTTTATTGGCCACACGAAAGCATGCTGGGATAGTTGGTATACTTTGGGCACTGCTGCTGGAGATTTTCTAAGCTCATGAGTCTAAGCTATGGATGCCTTCAAATCTTGTTCTGCCCTGAGTTTACTTTGGTGGCATCTGGTGAGCCTCTTTCTCCCCTATGCAATAGAAGGAATTTTGCTTCTTCTTGGATGGAAATATCTCAGTTAGGTCATCTGAGGAGAAGGCTTAGGATGGTCTCAAAGCTAGATGAGCATTAAGGGCTACTTTTCAGCAATATCTCTGTGCAAATAGGTTTCTTCTTATTCTTGATTGAGATTGTTTCAGTTTGGAGCAAGAGAGGCTGACGGAGAAGGGACCACCTTTGGAGTAAAAGCAATTGAGTTTCTTCCCTTCTTCCAGGAAGATATAGCTGTGGACAGATGGCAGAAAATGATTTTGCATTGCATAGCAACAGATTGGAAAATATAATTACAGTGTGGAACAATGGTTCCGGCAGCTGGACCCCCTCCCTTTGAAATTCCAGAGAGTGGTTTGCAGGAGGAAAAAGGAAACAAATCATGTCACTCAAGTTGAATGGAAAAGGGAATTAGAAAGAGGGAAAGGCAGCTCTACGCACGGATTTTCTGTGGTCTATCCTATAAGAGGTTGAGGAAAAGAGGGAGGAAAAACAGACATTGATTAAATATAGATCTGAGGATCATGTCCCAAGAAGAGTCTCCAAGAAAGCACCAACATAAATTATTGCAGAAGATGCTATGGACTGCACATCTCATGACAACTACTAGAGGGCAATAAAGAGATGGAAAGCACTCTAACTCAGTTACCACCTAGTGGTTATCTCAATCTTTGTAGCTTTACTCAGGTGAAAAGGAAAGAAATTGTGTTGCAGCCAGACTGATATTATAATGGCTGAGACGCAACTATCTTCCCCAACGTGGTCCTCCCAATTGAATTGGGATGACAGTGGCCCTGCTGGCTAGACAATCATAAAACATTGACAAATTATCTCTCACTCAACTTTGGCTTCATACATTACATTATGGTGGTTTGCTTCTTTTAGTTCAGCAGATTGTATGGAAGTAAACCTTGTAGCTTGTTCAGTGGGATTTCTTAATGCAACCCATTTGGGATTATTCAACAAATCATAGGTTAGCACAAAGTATGAACCTTGTTTTCATAATAACAGGGCGATATAATAATATAATATATAATAATAAGGTGACCAAGAAGAAACCCAGATTAGAGATGATGTTGGTTGGCTGCTCCCTTCCCCCTCATATTCATGGCCCTTTGGATAAGTTCAGTCATGGGTTCAGCCCTCTTCAAGAGAGCACTAGACGCATGTCCCCAAACAGTCTGATTGACAGATCAAGGGCTGGAAGCAGTTGATGCCAATACAAGTCATTCATGTAACTTGAACCTGATAATGCCTAGAGAGTGCCATCTTCACCCCCCTTTTAAGGTATCATAGGATGTGGCCACAATTCAAGGTTTGGCAAGATACTTTTTTTTTGTCTCTAGGAAAATTTGAGGAGGAAATTTGCTCTTTTCACCATAATTTGACTGTCAGGAAGAACTTCAAGGGTATGGAAAATCATCCTCATTCCAATTGATTCTAGCTGGCTTGAAAATCCACAGATTTTTGAAAACAATCAGTGCCTTGAGAAGATCTCTTAAAAGCAGTAAAAGGGGGTCTGTTGTTCCCATTCTTGCAAATTTGCAGTGAGGTTTACTGAATGTCCTGCCATGGAACACTTTGCAAGCTGGTTGACTGAATACATTTTTAATTGCAACATATATTTGCAAACAGGTGTCTTGCTCAAGGCTAAATCTCTGCTAGAGTTTACAATCAGAAAGCAAAACCAACACAAGGCAACTCATAATGAATCTGAATCAAAGCTGGGCAGTCATCATCACAAGAGATGACACTGAAAGTCTATTGCTTAAATTAAGAGTGGACAAATGTGTGCAGCCCAGGGTCACCCCTTATTTTATTTATTTTATTATTATTTATTATTATTTCAGCATTGGAGAAGCAATTATCCAATTATTTAATTGGAGTAGTGGGGAGGATTCTAAATGCTTGAAGGCAATATAATAAGATGTCCTACAGTTTGCAAATGCATCCATTTCCATTTAGTCCTTATTTTAGGGGGAGAAAACCAGGGGAAAACTGGAGAACAATATTGTTGATCTCACCACTGTTTGGCAACCCACAGATTGCCCTCTCCTTTCATAAGTCAAGAAGGTCAACTAGAGTCATAGAAACAAGAATCTAGTTGCAAACAAACAGTGGTGAAGTGACACAAAGATGTCTGAAATTCTAAACACTGAAAAAGGCAACATACCATGAAAATGTTATTTTTCAGCACTGAATGCATCTTGAGCAGAGATGTGTAAAAATCAATATCAAAATGATCTCTCCTCCACTCCTGTTTTTTCAACTCTAACTTTGAATTTTCCAGACATTTCCTTCTGCTTTGCTCAGTGAACAAAGCATGCCTTCACTGTGAGCTGTTCTTTGATTTGCATGCCTGCCTGCCCGTCTGTCTATCTATTATCCATCATCTATCATATTATATCATGTCATCTCTCTCTCTCTCTCTCTCTCTCTCCTACTTAGCTATTCAAGCCCATGTCACACTGCCCAACGGATGCAAAAAGGACACAACGGACGAGCAAAATGTTCCATCCGTTGTTATCCACTCTCAAAAGGGGCAAAAATTTGCATAACTGGAGCGGATAACACGGATGCGGGGAGGACGCAGGGCGGATGCAAAGCGGATGCGGAACGGAAGCCCAGCGGATGGAAGCGGATGGGACCGGATGGTGCATCCGTTAGGCTTCCGGGGGACCTCAGCAAAGCTGACGCGGAACGGATACAGTGGATGCAGAGTGGATGCAGAGCGGACGCCGAACGGATGAAGCGGATGCACAGTGGAAGCCTAGCGGATGCACAGCGGAAGCCGAATGGATGCCTGGCGTTAATTGCGCATGCGGGGGGGATGCATTGCGTCAGCCCCGCAGATATAACGGAAGCAGGTCGGAAGCAGGTCGCCATTCAGAGGAAAGACCTGCTGCCGGACGGATTGGCTGCCTTGCCTGCCCTGCCTGCATGTCTGCCTTCAAGCCTTGCTGCCAGCCTTGCTGCCAGCCTTGCTGCCAGCCTGCCTGCAAGCCTTGCTGCCAGCCGGTCTGCTTGCCAGCCTTGCTGCCTGCCTTCCTGCCAGCCTTGGTTCATGTCTGCCTGCCAGCCTTGGTGCATGCCTGCCTGCCAGCCTTCCTGCCAGCCTTGGTGCCTGCCTCCCTGCCAGCCTTGGTGCCTGCCTTGGTGCCAGCCTTCCTGCCAGCCTTGGTGCCTGCCTGCCTGCCAGCCTTCCTGCCAGCCTTGCTGTCTGCCTGCCTGCCAGCCTTGGTGCCTGCCTGCCTGCCAGCCTTCCTGCCAGCCTTGGTGCCAGCCTCCCTGCCAGCCTTGGTTCCTGCCAGCCTCCCTGCCAGCCAGCAACCCCACAACCATGCAGAAGCACAGCAAGCCTCACCCATCTGCTGCCAGCCCTTGCAAGAGGGACAGGGCTACCATCCCGCCCCCTGGCCCTCACTCTGGTTCTGCTGGGGCTTCTGCAGCACGGGCTCGCTCTTCTGGGGCTGGCGCTCCTGCTGCTTCTGCTTCTGGAGGAGCTGATGACAAGCACTTCAGCACCAGCCACCTCCACAGCACCTGGACCCTTCACCCCTGAGACTGAGCGACCAAGTGGGATGAGTGAGGATAGCTTTGGGATGGGTTAGGATAGCAGTGGGATAGATAAACCTCCAGTGCAAGCATAGTGGGACTGTATGGTCCACCCTCCCAGCTGCCACACCTATGGCCCTTTACTATCAATAATAATGTAACAATTATCCACACATGTCAACATAAACACAACTCTTTATTAAATGCCCTGTTCATTGTAGGCCAACCAAACATACATGGCCCAATCTCATCCGTGTGATGAGACAGGCTGAAGGAAGCATCCATTAAGCATCTACCATCCTGTCTTGCCACTCCACCGCTCCAGCTGGGGAGTTGCACCAGTGTCTCAGGAGGTTGCGCTGCTTCTTCCCTTCCCGTGAGGCTCTGTTGGGGCCTTGCACATCCTCAGTGTCGATCAGGTTTCGCCCTTGCCTCCATTCCCCAGGCTCCATGTCCCCATTGCCTTGTTCACGGTCCACAAGCCTGTTCTGCAAGACTGGGTAGCGGGTGCGCATGAGATTGTGCAGGATGCAGCAAACTTCCACGATGCTCCTCACGGTCTCTGTGTGATGCTGCATGGTGGTGAGAAGTACCTGGAACCTGTCGGCCAGGATGCCAAAGGCGTTCTCCACCACCCATCTTGCTCTGGACAGTGTGTAGTTGAAGATCCTCTCTTCACGGGTGAGGAGTCTGGAAGTGTAGGGCTTCATGAGGTAGGTTGTGAGGGAGAAGGCGTCATCCCCCACAATGAAGTAGGGCACATCTTGCATGTCGTTGAGCAGGGGTTCTGGATCTGGGAAGCCCATGATGAGATTGCGTTCCAGCTCCTCCTTGAGGTGACTGGCATTGTATACCTGGGCATCTGAAGATGAGCTGTTGCCTGAAGCATCGATGTACATGAACTTGTAGTCAGCATCGACCATGGAGAAGAGGATGATGCTGAAGAAGCCCTTGGAGTTGACATAAGTGGACCCCGACTTGGCTGGAGCTTTGCAGGCCACGTGCTTCCCATCTATGGCTCCAACAGTGTGGGGGAAGTTTCACTTCTGATACCACTGCTCTGCAACTTTCTTCCATCCTTCTTCAGTGGAGGGGTACTGGAGGAGCTCCTCCTTGTATTCTTCGATGATGGCCTGCACCACTTCTCTGACCACAATGCTGATGGTGTTGGATGGCACCCTCCAGCTGTACTACATGCTCCTGTAGGTGGTCCCTGAGGCCAGGTGGCGCAAAGTGACTGCCACCTTGAGCCCAGGTTCCAGCCTGGGCCGGAAGCTGGTGTTTACCTTGGTCAACCTGGGTGTCAGCTGCTGCACAAGTTCGTCAAACATGGCTGGAGGCATCCTCATGAAGTTCTGGAACTCCCGAGTGTCTTCGTTCCTGAGCTCCATCATCAGCTTGTTGTACAGTCTGTCCTCTGCTCTTCTGGCGAACAATCTTTGGACCCAGACTCTTTTTGGGTGGCTCCTTTTCTTCTCGCAGTAGAGTTTACAGAGCCTGTAGATGGTTTCGCACTGTTGCAGAACGATGGTGGCTGCCAAAGAGACTTTGTTACAATCCACGGTGGACATGACTGGATGCTGTGGAAGAGGAAGAGCCAGATGAAGGCTGCAGAGGTCTGCACTGCTGGGCTGCTGTTCTGAAAGTGAGATGCAGATTAGTTGCTCCCCCTTTTTATAGGAAATATAGGTTTTCTGCTAGGCATCCTCTAGGCATCCTCTAGGCATCCTCTAGACATCCTTAATATCCAAGATAGGTCCCCTCTGCGGACGTTTTTTCCGTTTTAAACGCTTTGTTTCCGTGCTGCATCCGCTAGGCATCCGTTCTGTATCCGTTCTGCGTCCATTCGGCTTCCTCCCTACGTCCGTTTACCGCTGGAGTGGATGGAATTGCGCGGATGCGTAGCGGGCGCCTAGCGGATATAGCGGATGCGTAACGGATGCGTAGTGGATGCCGAGTGGATGCGTAGCGGATGCAGAATGGACGAACTGGATACATTTTCCGCGCAAAAGTTTTGGGCAGCCCAAAACTTTTGGAGCAGATGAAACGTCAATAAACAGATGCTGGACGGATAGAGAGGAAGCAAAATGGAGGCAGTGAGTACATCGCATTTTCCAACGGATGGCAAGCTTTTTTGTCCGTTTTACATCCTCTTTGCATCCGTTGGTTCAGTGTGACATGGGCTTTAGCTAGCACTTACTTTATCTGTCTGTCTGTCTGCCTACTTTATCATCTCTCTCTCTCTCTCTCTCTCTCTCTCTCTCTCTCTCTCTCTCTCT
>BLBF01000046.1:4937972-4952905 GCA_015471245.1 Laticauda colubrina
ATAGAATAGAATAGAATAGAATAGAATAGAATAGAATAGAATAGAATAGAATAGAATAGAATTCTTTATTGGCCAAGTGTGATTGGATACACAAGGAATTTGTCTTGGTGCAAATACTCTCAGTGTACATAAAGGAAAAGATACATTTATCAAGAGTCAAGAATCATAAGGTGCAACAATAATAGTCTTAGGGTACAATAAGCAATCAAATCATACTAGGAAACGAATATAGATAATAAGAATACAAGCCACAAAGTTACAGTCATACAGTCACAAGTGGGACGGGACGGGTGATAAGGAGTGATGAGAAGATTAACAGTTATAGTGGTGCAGACTTTGTAAATAGTTGGACAGTGTTGAGGGAATTATTTATTTAGCAGATTTATTAGGCATGTCATATTGCCACATCTGGGACTCTGAAGGACCCAAAGTTTTCCCCACCCAAATTAACCCCAAAGTTTTTCCTGTCCCCAGGTCACACATCCATCACATGGGCCAACCAGGTTGCTACCACCATCCTGGCTGGCTTTGGTCCACACCTCTCCAACAACTGGTAGAGCGTCCTTGGCTCCCACAGGAAAGAAAGTTGTTTGGCTACACATCCCCAGCTATCTCTATCTCCCCTCTCATGTTATCACAACTCCAACCGGCCTTGCTGTGGCAGCTCTGAAGATGCTCCTAAAATGGTTTCATCTCAAAATGGTTTCAGTGCTGACCACCTATATTTACAGAATTTGCAGGCAAGAAGCTGACTGTTCTGCTTTGCTTAAGTTTAGGAACAGTGGCCTAATTTATGTCCTACAGACTCATAGTTGCTATCAAGGGGCTCTGTTTGAACCTCTCCAATCACTCCAATCTTTTGAAGTGGAGATTTATAGAATTTCAGTGCACTATGCTGGACCTCTTCTAGTAAGCTATTGCTTCAACTCCCAGAACTTATTTATTTAATGTATGGCATGACATACATAAACTTACAACATATATTAAAATTTCACTTACATTAAAAACACAGTAAAATATGGATATTAAAATGATCTATAACAATATCTGGGCCATCTAACCATTGAAGCACAGCATTGTTTATCTGAAAGAAACCAGAAACTGGATCGGAATTTGCCCTCAGCTTACAGGTGGTCATGATGTGATCCACAGTTTGACCTGGAACCCCACAATCATACTGTGATGACCTGGGGTGTGGCACAAAGGCAACACAGTCAGATAATCAGTAGGAGTCCCTTTATTAGCTCCAACTTTGCCCCCAATGTCCTGGTTACCTGCTGGGTTGGAGAAAAACTCTTGCAGGAACAGCCTTTGACTGCAGAGAATCCAGTCCAGGATGTGGTCAACAAAAACTGTAACTATAAGTCCAAACAGGGCAGTAATCTGGCAGTACAAGAGAAGGAATTCCAGACATGAAGGAATGGCAGGAAATCAACCCGGTTGGGAAGATGCCAGGAACACAGATAATCAAAGTCAACACAAGATAAACTCACGTTTGTTCCCAGCAGATGCCACAGCTTGCATTTCTTTTAAACTCTCATTTCCAGGTGTGGTTCATGAAGGGAATCAGGGCCCTTTCCTCCCCTGTAAGCCATGCAACCCACGTTGCTCTCTCCTCGGTTCCTCCCTGCATGCCTTAGGATGAAGAGGGGGTGGTCTGGGTCTTATGCTGAACTCCCTCTCCCTTGTTCTACCTCTTCCCTGCTCTGCCCAGCTGGACTTTGCCCTTCCCCAGTTTCCTCCACAGCCAATGGAGCCACACTCCCACTCCCTGTTAACTGTTTGGATTCAGAGTCCAACAGGGGCATGACACATACTGAGGGAAGATGCTATGCTCCATTTGCACAGTGAATCCTGGTAGATGCCCTGTGTGGTGTGGATCCTATTCAGGATTGTCCATTGCTGGTGAGGTCATTCAGAGCTTGTTGCATAAAATATTCTATACATCTTTCTATCCTACCTGTTGCATAGGATCATCAACATATGATTTATATGATCCCATATTCTTTGAGTTTGGGCATTTAGCCACCCCATTTGGCTTTCTATGGTTGGAGAATGGAAGTTCACATGTTTTAAAGTGAGAAACATGCTCTAGTGGGAACTGGTCACATGGTTAGTGTAGGATTTTGTGTTTTGTGCAAACCAGAAAACAGGTTAGGTGTTTGTAGAATGCATCCCTTAGTACTAGGAGCCTTGGCCTAAGCTGTCCTGAAGCTCGGCTTCCTCTGACCGGCTTTTGCCCTTTGGTTGTCATAATGTGCTGGGAGAGAAGTCTTCACTGTTCAGGAGCTGTTCCTCTGGGTGAATTGCAAACTGCTGAGCCCAGAAACAGCCTTTTGGGGGTGGGTAGGTAACCCCACTGCTGCAGATTTGGAGGCATATATTTTGCTTTATTGCACCCCTGCTGTGCCAGAATCAAGGTAAATAAAGTATTTTGAAAATGCATTTGCCTCCAGTTGAATGTATTCCCAAAGAATCTCCAGATGAGTGGAGAGTTTCTTGCCTAGGGCTTTTCCAGCCTCAGAGAGGCTGGGCACAGCCAGCAAATTGGGTGAGCAGCAGGTGCTCTTTTTTGAACAATCTCCACTCAAATTTCCCAGCTGACCAGGAAATGTTTAAGGGTTTCAGATTGCTTAGTTCTGAAAAAAAATGCAAACAATAAACACAACTTGTAGTCAATCCTAATTTTTTTAGAAAGTTGGCTACAGGCCTCTATGTCTTTCAGGTGGGCACCTGAGAAACTCTGAGTGGAGGAGTGAGGGATAGGAATTCAGATCCGGTTGTATAATCTGGAGGTCCTTCTAGACTCATGACTCCTTCAGATAGTAGTCATGGCTCAACTTGAGGCTGACTTGGAAAGAAGAACTCTGTTAATTGATGAGCAGAACCACAACAGTCTGTAGTTCTGGGACAGCTGACAAAATTGGGTTGGGATCAGTGGGCTTTTATACATTCTTTGAGGTTTTGTGTTTGAAATTCTCCAGGGTATTGTGCAATGTAGTGAGCTTTGTGTCTTTTGCTATTCTAATGGATTAATCCTATTATGCAGTGGTGGGATTCAAAATTTTGTATTACTGGTTCTGTGGGTGTGGCTTAGTGATGGGCTTGATGGGCATGGCAGAGGAAGGATACTGTAAAATCTTCATTCCCTTCTCACCCCACTAACCTGCTTTCCAGCTCTGTTCTCCTGTGTAGGGCAACCAAAAACCCAGCAAATCAGCTAGGACTCGGGAGGTGGAGAATAGATGCAGGTGTGGCCAGTCAGAGTGGGATTTGTTGGTTCTCTGAACTACTCAAAATTTCTGCGACCGGTTCTCCAGAACTGGTCAGAACCTGCTGAATCCCACCTCTGCTATTACATCCTAAAAGTCATGTCCTATCCTTAATCCCATCAGCTGGAGCTGAATGTGTTTTGTTTGTGAACAAATTGACCCAGTCTTTCTTAATGGGCACAAAAAAAAAAATCTCTGAAGACTTCGGCATCTGCTGGAGGCTTTTGGAGCTGCTTTCTGCCTTTGTTAAGATTTTTCTCCATTTTTCTTTTGGGGAAATATAATATTCTGCCTCTTTTAATATCCCTCAAAATACTTCATTCTCTGGGAGGCACTTCCTATAAATTCAAGGGCATCCATGGTGATTTTAGGGAACAAATGTAAAGGGGTGTTCCTTCAAATATTATAGCTTGAGAAGAACTATAAGACTGTGTTTGCACACTGGGCTACAAAAGAGGGACTGGGCCTTGTTTTTATTCCATACAGAGGAAAATTTTTTCAAAATATCTGCCACCTGTTAAAGTCTTGTGGGTGGCAGGGATCTGGATGGTCAGTGAAATAAAGCCCATGTCCCACTGCACCAACGGATGCAAAGAGGATGTAAAACGGACAAAAAAGCTTGCCATCCATTGGAAAACGCGATGCATCCGTTGTGTACTCACTGCATATGTGTTTCATACGCTCTATCCGTCAAACATCCATCTACTGCTATTTCATCTGCTCAAAATGTTTTGAGCTGCACAAAACTTTTTGAGCAGATGAACTTTCTACCTCGTACGATCTACATCCGTGACACATATGGGCAACAAACATTCTACGTCCATTGTCATCCATTACACATCTGCTGTATCCTCTCGGCATCCTCTGGACATCCCCTCAACTCACATCTACTACAGCTGAAAGCGGAAAGAGGGAGGAAGAGAAAGGTACACGGAACATCCACACAGTGTTAGTAGCACGGAAATAGAAAGGATGTAAGCGGATGCATCTCATATATAAAGCATTAAAACGGACAAAACATTTGTATATGGGACATATCTCGGATATTTAGGATGTCTGGAGTATGCCTAGAGTATGTGGAAGGACACCTAGCAGAAAACTGATATTTCCGATAAAAAGCGGGAGGAAATCACCTGGATCTCACTATCAGTCCAGCAGATGTGGTGTACAGACCTCTTCACCCTTGCTCTTGCTCTTCCATATCATCCATTGATCTCCATCATGGATCATCACACACTCCTTATGGTAGCTGCCATCATTCAAAACCAGAACCAAGCCCTGTTCAGACTCTTTCACCTTTTCTATGCAAGGAGAAGAAGGAGACGTCCAAGAGCTGTGTGGGTCCGATGATGGATCGGGAGAAGAGTGGAGTTTGGACTCTATGACAAGCTGATGGTGGAGCTGAGGAATGAAGACACTCGTGCATTCCATCACTTCATGAGGATGCCACCAGCCATGTTTGATGAACTTGTTGAGCGTCTGAGACCCAGGTTGACCAAGCCGAGCACTAACTTCCATCCCAGCCTGGACCCTGGACTGAAGGTGGCACTGACTCTGCGCCACCTGGCTTCTGGAACCACATACAGAAACATGCAGTATGCATGGAGGGTGCCACACAACACCATCAGCAAAGTGGTCAGAGAAGTGCAGGCCATCATTGAAAAATACGTGGAGAAGCTCCTCCAGGGCCCCACCACTGAACAAGGCTGGAGGAAAGTTGCAGAACAGTGGTATCAGAGGTGGAACTTTCCCCACACCATTGGAGCCATAGATGGGAAGCACGTGGCCTGCAAAGCTCTAGCCAACTCAGGGTCCTCTTATCACAACTAAAAGGGCTTCTTCAGCATCATCCTCTTTGCCATGGTTGATACTGACTACAAGTTCATGTACATCAATGCTTCAGGCAATGGGTCAGCTTCAGATGCCCAGGTATACAATGCCAGTCACCTCAAGGAGGGGCTGGAACGCAACCTCATCATGGGTTTTCCAGATCCAGATCCCCTACCCAATGACACACAAGATGTGCCCTACTTCATCGTTGGTGATGATGCCTTCTCCCTCAGAACCTACCTCATGAAGCCATACAGTTCCAGATGCCTCACCCATGAAGAGAGGGTCTTCAACTACAGGCTGTCCAGGGCAAGGCAGGTGGTGGAGAATGCCTTTGGCATCCTGACCAACAGGTTCCAGGTACTTCTCATCACCATGCAGCATCAGCCAGAGACTGTGAGGAGCATCGTGGAAGCTTGCTGCATCCTTCACAATCTCATGCGCACCCGCTACCCAGTGTTGCAGAACAGACTTGTCGACCGTCAACAAGGGAATGGGGACATGGAGCCTGGTGAATGGAGGCAAGGACGTAACCCGATAGACACTGTGGATGTACAAGGCCCCAACAGAGCTTCACGTGAAGGGAAGAAGCAGCGCAACCTACTGAGACACTGGTGCAACTCCCCAGCTGGAGCAGTGGAGTGGCAAGACAGGATGATAGATAATTAATGGATGCTTCCTTGAAGCCGTCGCATAACACTGATGAGATTGTGCCATGTATGTTGAGTGGTCCTACAATGAATAGGGAATTAATAAAGAGCTTTATTTATTTTAAAATGTGTTGATCAATGAATAAATTGTTCTTGATAATAAAGGTCCATATGTGTGGCAGCTGGGATGATGGACCATACAGTCCCACTATGGTCACACAGGAGGTTTATCTATCCCACAACTATCCTTATCTATCCCACAAGCATGCAAAGGCTTAACCATTTTTTCAAAGTTTTCACCAACACTTTATTAAGTAGATAAAATGAACCAAGTAAACTAAGTGTCTTAAGCAAAGATAATCTTTATTAACTTTCTTCGGTAAACTTTATGACTTTATTAAATAAGCAAAATGAACCAAGTAAAGTGTCTTAAGCAAAGATAAGCTTTCTTAGGTAAACTTTATGACTGTATTAAATAAGCAAAATAAACCAAGTAAAGTGTCTTAAGCAAAGATAAACTTAACAAGTAAACAACTCAGTCTCTGACACTATTCTCAGTCACTCTGAGTCATGTCCATGGTCTCAGCTGTTAAGCGGGCAGGGACTGTGGAGGTGGCTGTGGCTTGAGTGCTGGTCTGAGGCACCATTGAGGTGCTTGGTACAACAGGTGTGTGTGTTCAGGAAGCTATCTGAGAGCTGACTCAGTCCCGTGAGGTTGAGAGGCCTTTCATCAAGGACTTGAGATGTCAGGCCCAATACTGATGACAGATTGTCTGTTGACAGGCTTGGCTGTGGGGTGGAGGAAGGAGGAGTGTAGTGGGGCTGTCTGGTCTGCAGCTGGGTGAGGACTAGCATCTGTGGTGTCCGATGAACTTGGGCCTGAACTGGGAAGTGCTGCTTCTGCTGTGGGAAGTCCTGGTAGTCGTAGCCTTGGAAGGTGAGGGGCTGTTGAAAGCCGTGGAAGGGCTGTGACATCACCTGGGGTGGAGGAGCAGACCTGGGCTGGGTAGGAGCAGCTTCAGCTGGGCCTTGAGGGTTGTGCAGAAGTCCTGTGATCTTCTGCTTCATTACCTGGTACTGGACCTCGGGCAAGTCCCTGAGAGTCTGGCTCACGTAGGTGAAGAAGGTGTTCCTGCCCAAGGATGCTCTGTCCAAGTGGACCAGCTGAGAGAGAAGTTTTATGCTGGTCTTCGTTGTGTCCCTGATCTCCAACAGCACACTGTGATCCTCGCCCTCCAGTCCGCCTCTCTGCCTGCATTTTCTGCAGCTGGGGGTGCGGGTGGGGGTGGGTTGGCCTCTGGTGGCTTCTGCTTCTTCCTCCATTTGTGACAGCAGGGTGTCATCATCCACTGGATCCTCCAAGTCCGCCGGCATGGGGATTGCAGCTGTTGGGGGGGTCTCTGCTGTGGAGCCCTCTGAAGACACCTGCCTGGACAGAGTAGCTGGCTCCTGGCTGGAAGAGGACTGGCTGTCTGTAGGCTGTCTGAGGGAGAGGGGTCTCAGAGGGGCTGCTCCTCGGTGGCGGATCTCACCCTCCAGGAAACTGCACTTGGCCATGACGTACATCTCCTAGTCAGTGAGCTTGACAGTGGCCTGCCTGGATTTCTGGAGGTGTAGCTTGCCATACCAGGTGTGCATGTGCTTCCACCATCCAAGGAGTACTTCTGCAGTGTAGCCCAGGCTCTCTGCCTTGTCTCTCCACGCTGCCTGCTTCCTCTTGGTGTCACGATAGAGCCTGTGGCCCTTTCTCCACAGGTACTCATTCTCCCTCAGCCATTCCAGCACCTCCTCCTCATGGTCCTTGGAAATGGAGTACTGTTTCCTCTCTCCCTTCTCCTTGCCTTAGCTCTTCCTCCCTCTGGTAGGGGCTTCTGGGCCTTCAGCAGCAGGGCTTTGAGGGCCTTGGGGCTAGTCCATCAGAGCAGCAGCAGCAGCAGCAGGAGAAGCACCAGCAGCACCAGCAGCACCAGCAGCACCAGAAGCACCAGCACCAGCAGCAGGAGAAGCACCAGCAGCAGGAGAAGCACCAGCAGCACCAGAAGCACCAGAAGCACCACCAGCAGCAGCAGGAGAAGCATCAGCAGCACCAGCAGCACCAGCAGGAGAAGCACCAGAAGCACCTGCAGGAGAAGCACCAGCAGCAGCAACACCAGGAGCACCACCACCAGCAGCAGCAGAAGCACCAGCAGCTTCAGAGTCAGTGTCAGGGGGTGAGATGGTGGTTCTGTCCTTCTTGCCAGGGCTGGCAGGAGTAGACACAGGCTTTCTCTTCTTCCCTGACTGTCAAACCATGGTGTTCTTTCAAGATGTCTGTGGCAGCAGATCTTTCCTCTGAATGCTGATTGCTTGCGAGCTGCATCCTTTTATATCCGCGGAGCTGACGCAATTCATCCTCCCCGCATGCGCAGTGAATGTTTTGCATCCGCTATGCATCCGCTATGCATCCGCTATGCTTCTGCTATGCATCCGCTATGCATCCTATAGGCGTCCATGATGCATTCGTGTTATCCACTACGTATCCGCTCCTTCCACTATGCATCTGCTTCGCTAATCTCCCCCGGAAGCCCTTCGGATGTGTCATCCACTTCCATCCACTAGGCTTCCTACGAACATCTGCTTACCATCCCCGCTACGTACTACCCACGTCCATTCCTTTCTGTTGTTTTCAGTTCTGTTTATGCAAATTTGGAGCACTTTTGAGAGCGGATAACAATGGATGGAGCCACCCCTGAAATTTTGCTCGTCCGCTGTGTCCTTTTTGCATACGATTTGCATCTGTCGGCCAGTGTGACCTAGCCTTAAGTGATGGGGGAAGTCATGAATTATGGGCCCTTTTGCTTTTTAGAATCATTCATTCATTCATTCATTCATTCATGTTTTTTAGCATTTTCAGCAGGTTTTTTTCCCCCCATTTTCAGCATTTCCTTTGGGTTTCTGGCAAAAAACACCAATTAGAAAATGAACCCGTTTAACAACAGTGGCATTTGTTAAATGGTATTTGCTTAATGACTGTGGTGTTCACTTAACAACCACATTTGCTTAATAGATGCCATAAAAAAGAAAAGAAAGATAGTAAGTGTAGTAAATTTGGACATGCTCAATTGCTTAACGACCAGCACAACTTGCAAACATCATTGTGGCCTCAATTATGATTGTAAATCTTAAAGACACAGGAGCAGTAAAGTCTGAAGCCCCGCTGCTGCTGCTGATGTTACCCATTCAATCATGTCCAACTCTTGGTGACTCTCTCTGTGGACCAGGTCTCTCCATATCTTCTGATCTGACTCTACTTCTTTGAGTGCTTCTACCTTCTGGCTGGCCAATTTTATAGAGATGAGTGCTCAAATGATCTTATCTAGCTAAATGTATAAATTGTATGATTATTTCCATGCTTTAAAAAGTTCCTTCTCTTAAAAGGGGCAGATCCATTTTTTTCCCTATAAGCCTTCAGGGAATTTAGTCTTATGCCTATGGCACCTGAACAAGGAAGAGTTTATGTTGCAGCAGAAGCCTGGCTTGTTTTGGGTAATGTATGCACCCAACTTATAGACTGCTTGGAATGGTGACCCTTTTGGCTTTTTTGCAAGACAAAGAGAACCGGCCATAGCAGATCCCGCCTGATGTGAGCAAAGTAGAGATTCTCCAAGCCAGAAACTGAAGAAGTCTAGAAAGAGGCTGATTCATTCTAATGTTCAGCCTTGAAAAGAGGCAGGGAAAGATAGGAGAGAGCCAGACAAAGGCAGAGTGGCACAGTTGTGTTGGGGCCATGGACGGTTTTCTTTGCCACACGAGCTGCTTTGATGCAGGAAATGTTGTCAATTGATTTGAATTCTTCTTTGTTGAGACAATTTCATGGAATGGTTAAGGCATCAGGCTAGTAATTGGAAGATTTTGAGTTTGAGACACAAAACTAGATGGATGATCCTGGATCAGTTCCCCCCACCCACTTTGTCCTAGGAACATACTTATAAAATCTTGTCAAGAAAACTGCAGGGAAAGGTCCAGGCAGTTGCTAGGAGTCAACATTGACCTAAAGGCACACAAATGTCTTCCCTGATGTGCAGAGGCTGGTCAAAGAAGGTTAAGATGGTGGCTTCAAATGTTGAAATCAAAAACTTCAAAACTGGTTTTGATGTGTGTTGCATGGTGATGCACAATTTTATCACTCCTCTAACTTTCTTTATTGCTCTATAGGTAGTTCTCAACTTAGGACCATTCATTTAGTGATGATCTGAAGTCACAATGGCACTGAAAACAATTCTGAATGATAGCTAGATAGCTACAAATTTTTTTCTCCCTCTGTTTGCTGTCATCTAATCAAATCAGTTCTTTATTCAATTATAACCTAGAAGATCAAACATAAAAAAATCACAATGAGAATAAATTAATACACTTCTCAGGCTCATTCAATAGTAAGATGAGCAACATATAAATAAAAAAAAAATTAAAAAGGAAAAATATAATTGTTCTAATCTAAAGTATCTACAGAGGAAAGTAACGGCTAAAGCCCCTGTCCCACTGCACTAACGGATGCAAAGAAGATGTAAAACATTAAAAAAAGCTTGCCATCTGTTGGAAAATGCTATGCATCCTTTGTGTACTCACTGCATACATGTTTCATACGCTCTATCCGTCAAGCATCCGTCCACTGCAATTTCATCCACGCAAGAAGTTTTGAGCTGCGCAAAACTTTGTGAATGGATGAACTTTCTGCCGCATATGATGTAAATCCGCGACATATGAGCAACAAACGTTCTATGTCCGTTTATCATCATTAAACGGCCGCTGTATCCTCTCTGCATCCTCTGGGCATCCTCGCAACTCACATCTGCTGCAGCTGAAAATGGAAAGAGGGAGGAAACAAAAGGTACACGGAATGTCTACACAGTGTTAGTAGCACGGAAATAGAAAGGATGCATTTGCATCCGATATACATCTGCACGGCATTCCCGTTCTTTCCTTTAGGTGTACGTGATGCATCCGCTTCATCCGTTATGTGGATGGAACCCCTTCGGAGGTGTCATCCGCTTCCATCCGCTAGGCTTCCTATGAACATCCATTTAACATCCCCGCTACATACTACCCACGTCTGTTCTTTTCCATTCTTTTCCATTCTTTTCCATTCTGTTTATGCAAATTTTCACCACTTTTGGGAGTGGATGACAACGGATGGAGCCACCCCCCAAATTTTGCTCGTCCGCTGTGTCCTTTTTGCATACGTTTTGCGTCTGTCGGCCAGTGGGACTTAGCCTTAAGGAGTAACATATAGTTTGCACAGGGTGCTGGAATATATTTTCTAATCCTTTTTAGGTATTTTGGAACAATGATATTTTTCCTTCCTTATTCTAATTAATTGTGAATATTTTGCTAGGCCATCTATTGATTTCTCAAATTTCTGCAGCTCAGATTTGGAGCCCTAAATTAATTGAATGAACTGAGTCATCCTGTAAACTTTAAATCCTGTAAAGTGCAAAAGCTGAGTTCATCCAACATTCTAGTTAAACTTTGGTTCCAGGTGATCTGAAAAACTCGACTAAATGACAGCCTACCTGGCAAGTTTAAAGTTTGCTAAATTCTAAAACATTCTGCCTGGTGGGATACTGAAAAGGAAGAACAGAGGAAGTTACCATAAAAGTAAAATGAGGAAATCCTTTTTTAAAAAAGCATTTGGACAAATGGGTGTCGATATTTGCCTTTATTTAAGGTGCACTCTTTCCTCTTTTTTTTGAGAAGCCAGGTCTGAAGCTCAAAAGGAAGACAGTGTACACCTTATGATGCACCCTGGAGCTTAAAACTGCACCAGTTCTCTGCTCCGATCATTGTACTTCGCTCCCAGTTGGAAGACAACGGATCAATCCAGACATCAGTTTCCCTGGCTTTTTCTCTTCTGATGGGCTCTAAAATAGACTGATTCTCTGCCTGATTGTTCTTTCTTTCTTTCCCTTCCAATCTGCCTCCTGATCTGCATAAAATATTGTTATGAGAAAATCTGTATCTGTTTCAAGACAACTGCTTGAAGCAGAGGTAGAGTTTATGTGACAGCCTAGCAATTGAAGGGGGCACAAGTCAAAAGAAAAAGTTGCTTCCATTTATGGAAAGACCTGTTTTCTGTTGTAGGAAGGGCACGAATATGGTAGGTTGGAAATCAGTGGTGGGATTCAAAATGTTTTACCACCAGTTCGGTGGGTGTGGCTTGATGGGCATGCTTTATGCACTTGCACACACTTTCCAAACACACATGTGCCAAACACACACTTTGCACAGGCACAGAGGAATTCCAACTCACCTCCTGCAAACCTGCATTCTCCAGTGCTCCCTCTGCTGTGCCACGCAAAGCAGTTGCACTTCAAAAGCAGAGGTGAATATGGGAGCCCAAGCAGGCAGGTGGGCCCAACAGCAGAGCATTGGAGAGAACCAGTTTGGTCTCTGCTGCTCGTCAGCGCTTCCAGCTTGGCCAAGCTGGGCCGAACCAGTAGAATACCATCACTGGAGGAAATACAGTTTCTTACCCTGCAGAATATTGTAATCCTTATGCTTTGTGACCCTGGGTGATGGTTCAGTGTTGGAGGAATCCTATTGTGTGTGTGAAGGATTTCCATATCTTGAGGAGATTTTCCTTAGTTTTAATTGAGTTATGGGCATTTGTCATTTTTTTTTAGTAAAAGGCATCCTTAATCAGTTTCAGCCTTGGTATGAAATTTAGCAGAAATGTTTAAGCAGTCTTTTGCTTTATTATCTGGTATTCACTGAGAAGTCAGGAATGGCCAGGGTCAGTGAGTGGTGTGGATGGCAAGGGTGGCATGAAAGTTTTTCTTCTCACAGTAGAAAAGTTTGGCAAACTGTCTGTGATTGCATTTTTCCACTCACACCACCTCCCAGAGGTTAAGATGATGGGAATGGAGAAGCCAACCTCTTGGATGAGAGGCTACATTGAATTTCTCAGAAGATTCTGGTCACCTCTATCCATTCATGTCCTGGGAGTTTTCTTCTGCATTGTCCATCTGTCCATTTCTCCACTGGTCCATCATTAGCACTCCTGCAACAGGTCTGAAATGATGAAGATATTCAATCAGTTAGTAGGCCAGGCAATTAAAGGAAATAAAGGGGGTAGGAGGTGTCAGCTGCAAAGGAACAGATTAATTTGGCAGCAGACGTATATTGAAGATTACAGCTGGGCTAGGAAGTCTTTAATCCATTAATCGTATGAGTTGGTGTTGATTTAATTAAACCGGCCTATATTTGCCTGGGTAAAAACAGTGTTTCTGAATACTTAATTGTAGAGCAATGCAAGCATATGATATAGTAGAGAGGATTTTAGCAGTGGGGTTTCTCTTCCTGTCTAGGAATATTGATCAAGGACATGGTAATTCTGTGCACACAATTATTTAGTCTGATGACTGAGGAAACCCATACTCCAATCATGCCCAGGGCAAGATCCAGAAGACAAATCAAGTAACTGATGCAGTAAACCATGGAGAAGCTAACAAAAGTTAAACCTAAGATCAGTAATAGTGAGCTTATGACAGGCATGTCAAAGGTGACACATCCCAATGTTTTGGATGACATGCCAGTGCTCACCAGACCTGACAATAACTATTCTCAAAAGCAGGCTCCATTCTTGTATGATTTTCAGAGGCCACGTCAGATCCCTTGCGTGATGCTGCCATTCTGCTGGGGAAGAGGGGGCAGACCCTGAAAGGTTTACTTAATTTACTACCTTGCTACAATTGCCATTTTATAAGCTTTATCGTGGTGCCTAAGTGTGCTGGGATTTTCTCACCTTTTGGGGAATGTATAGGGGGAGAGCCATGTGGGAAAGGCAGTGGAAGATGACCCTGGGAATGCTGGCTTTTCTGTTTCTCAGTACGGCCATTACAATATCTCCACAGAATAGAATAGGATAGAATAGAATAGAGTAGAATAGAATAGAATGGAATGGAATGGAATGGAATGGAATGGAATGGAATGGGATGGAATGGAATGGAACGGAACGGAACGGAACGGAACGGAATGGAATGGAATGGAATAGAATACTTTATTGGCCAAGTGTGATTGGACACACAAGAAATTTGTCTTGGTGTAAATACATAAATAGTATACATAATAGTATACACAAGGAATTTGTCTTGGTGTAAATACATAAATAGTATACATAAAAGATACATTCGTTAAGAATCAAGAATCCTAACGTACAACACTTAATGATAATCATAGGGTACAATGAGCAATCAAATCATACTAGGAAACAGTCAATATAGATTGTAAAGGGCCTATCACATTGGCCACTGGATGCAAAATGTTTGTAAAAAGGACACAGAGGATGAGAAAATGTTCCATCCGTTGTTATCCGCTCTCAAAAGTGCCCCGAATTTGCATAACCAGAGCAGACAACAACGGAAAGGAACGGACGGGGGGAGGATGTAGAGGGGATGGAAAGCGGATGCTCCACGGAAGCCTAGCGGATGGGAGCGGATGGGAGCGGATGGCACATCCTCGGGGCTTCCGGGGGAGCACAGTGAAGCAGACGTGCAACAGAAGGAACGGATGCAGAGCGGATGCCGAGCAGATGAAGCAGATGCAGAGCAGAAGCCTAGCGGATGCCTAGCGGATGCCTAGCGGATGCAAAGCGTTCATTACGCATGCGGGGAGGATGCATTGCATCAGCCCCGTGGATATAAAGGGAAGCAGCTGGCAAGCAGGTCACCATTCAGAGAAAAGACCTGCTGCCAGACACAGCTCCAGCCAGCCAGCCAACCAGCCAGCCAGCCAGCCAACCACCATGGGGAAGAAGAGAAAGCCTCTGCCATCTGCTGCCAGCCCTGGCAAGAGGGACAGGACCACCATCCCACCCCCTGGCCCTGACTCTGCTTCTGCTGCTCGGGCTGACTCTTCTGGTGCTGGAGCTTCTGCTGGCGCTGCTCCTGGTGCTGGTGCTTCTGCTGGTGCTTACTCTGCTGACGCTGGTGTTTCTGCTGGTGCTTACTCTGCTGGTGCTGCTCCTGGTGCTGGGGCTTCTGCTGGTGCTTACTCTGCTGGTGCAGCTCCTGGTGCTGGGGCTTCTGCTGGTGCTTACTCTGCTGGCGCTGCTCCTGGTGTTGGTGCTTCTGCTGGTGCTTACTCTGCTGGTGCTGGTCCTGGTGCTGCTGGTGCTGCTGGTGCTGCTGGTGCTGCTGGTGCTGCT
>BLBF01000046.1:4952915-4967752 GCA_015471245.1 Laticauda colubrina
CTGGTGCTGCTGGTGCTGCTGGTGCTGCTGGTGCTGCTGGTGCTGCTGGTGCTGCTGGTGCTGCTGGTGCTTACTCTGCTGCTGCTGATCCTGGTGCTGCTGGTGCTGCTGGTGCTGCTGGTACTGCTGGTGCTGCTGGTGCTGCTGGTGCTACTGGTCCTGCTGGTCCTGCTTCTGCTGCTACTGTTGTTATTGCTGCTGCTGCTGCTGGTGGTGTGGAGGAGCAGCCCCTGCAACCTCGAAGCCCCTCTGATGAGGGCCCAGATGGCCCTGCCAGAGGGAGGAAGAGGCATACGCGAGAACAGGAGAGGAGGCAAAACTCCATTGAAGAGGAACATGAGGATGAGGTGCTGGAATGGCTGAGGGAGAACGAGTATCTATGGCGGAAGGGACACAGGCTCCATCGAGACACCAAAAGGAAGCAGGCTGCTTGGAGAGAGAAGGCGGAGAGCCTGGGCTACACTTTGGAGGTGCTCCTCGGCTTGTGGAAGCACATGCACACCTGGTACGGGAACCTGCACCTCAAGAAATCTGGCCATGCCACGGTCAAGTTGACGGATCGAGAGACCTACGTGATGGCCAAGTGCAGCTTCTTGGAGGGTGAGATCCGCCACCGAGGAGCAGCCCCTCTCACAACCCTCTCTCTCAGGCAGCCTGCAGAGAGCCAGTCCTCTTTTGGCAAAGAGTCAGCTCCTGCGTCCAGGCAGGTATCTGTGGAGCGTGCCACGATGGAGACCCCCCGACAGCTGCACTCCCCATGGTGGAGCATATGGAGGACCCCCTGATGCAGTGGGAGCAAGGAGAGGGCACTTCCACCAGAGACTAACCCACATCCACCCCCAGCTCCACCTCCACAGAAAGCAGGCAGAGAGGCAGACTGGAGGGGCAGAGCCACACTGTCCTGCTGGAGATCAGGGACACCATCAAAAGCAGCGTAGATCTCCTCTCTCAGCTGGTACACACCGACGTTCCATCCTCCAACCTCAAGCCTTTCCTCACCTACGTCAACCAGACCCTCATGAACATGTTGGAACCCCAGTACCAGGTGGTGAAGGACAGGATCACCGATCTTCTTCACAACCCTCCAGACCCAGCTGAACCTGCTCCCACCCAGTCCAGGTCTGCTCCTCCACCCCAGGTGATGTCATTGCCCTTCCAAGGCTTTCCACAGGCCCTCACCTACCAAGGCTATGGCTACCAGGAGCTCCAGAGCACAGGCAGCCCTTCCCAGTCCAGGCACAGGTACATCGAGTGCCACCAGTGCCACCGATGCCACTGATGCCACCGATGCCACCCACACCACTGATGCCACCCATGCCACAGATGCCACCAACACCACAGATGCCACCAATGCCACAGATGCCACCCACGCCACAGAGGTCACCCATGCCTCACCTCGCTCAGCTGCAGACTAGATATCCCCACTACACTGCTCCTTCCTCCACCCCATAGCCAAGCCCGGCCTCAGAACATCTGTCATCGGTATTGGGGCTGACACCCCATGTCCTGGAGGAAGGGGCTCTCAACATCGCAGGACTGAGCCAGCTCTCTGAGAGCTTCCTCCACACACTGTCCCCTGTTGTCTTCTTGGGGCCAGGCACCCCAATGACGCCTCAGACCAGCACTCCAGCAGCAGCCACCTCCACAGCACCTGGACCCTTCACCCCTGAGACTGGGCACGTCTCAGACTGACCAAGAAGAGTGCCAGAGACTGGGTGGCTACCTGTTGACTTTATCTTTGCTTGGGACACTTGGGTCATTTTTCTTTTACAGCTTGTTATTAATAAAGATTATTTTTGCTTCACACACTTGCTTCATTTATTTTAGTAAATAAAGTCTTGGTGGAAACTTTTAGAAATGGTTTAAGCCTTTGCATGCTTGTGGGATGGGTTAAGATAGCAGTGGGATGGGCAGGGATACCTGTGGGATGGGTAATAGCTGTGGGATGGGTGAAGATACCTGTGGGATGGGTAATAGCTGTGGGATGGGCAGGGATACCTTTGGGATGGGTAATAGCTGTGGGATAGATAAACCTCCAGTGCAAGCATAGTGGGACTGTATGATCCATCCTCCCAGGTGCCACACCTATGGCCCTTTATTATAAATAACAATGTAATCATTGATCCACACATTTCAACATAAACACAACTCTTTATTAAATGCCCTGTTCATTGTAGGCCCACTCAACATACATGGCCCAATCTCATCAGTGTGATGAGACAGGCTGAAGGAAGCATCCATTAATTATCTATCATCCTGTCTTGCCACTCCACTGCTCCAGCTGGGGAGTTGCACCAGTGTTTTAGGAGGTTGCGTTGCTTCTTCCCTTCACGTGAAGCTCTGTTGGGGCCTTGTTCATCCACAGTGTCTATCAGGTTTCACCCTTGCCTCCATTCACCAGGCTCCATGTCCCCATTGCCTTGTTGGAGGTCCACGAGCCTGTTCTGCAAGACTGGGTAGCGGGTGCGCATGAGATTGTGCAGGATGCAGCAAGCTTCCACGATCCTCCTCACGGTCTCCGGGCGATGCTGCATGGTGGTGAGAAGTACCTGGAACCTGTTGGCCAGGATGCCAAAGGCGTTCTCCACCACCCGCCTTGCCCTGGACAGCCTGTAGTTGAAGATCCTCTCTTCACGGGTAAGGTATCTGGAGGTGTAGGGTTTCATGAGGTTGGTTCTGAGGGAGAAGGCGTCATCCCCCACGATGAAGTAGGGCACATCTTGTGTGTCGTTGGGCAGGGGGTATTCCTAGTGGATATTGCGGATGCGTAACGGATGACGACGTATGTAGAACGGATGTTCCCCGTATGCGTTGCGGATGCAGAATGGATGCGTTGGATACATTTTCTGCTCAAAAAGTTTTGTGCAGCTCAAAAGTTTTTGAGTGGATGAAATGTCAATAGACGGATGCTGGACGGATAGAGAGTATGAAAAACAGACGCAGTGAGTACAGAACGGAAGCATTGCGTTAACCAACGATTGCAAGTGTTTCTCTCCGTTTTACATCCTCTTTCCATCCATTGGTGCTGTGTGACAGGGGCTTAAGGATACAAGCAACAAAGTTACAGTCATACACTCTCAAGTAAGACATTGGGCAAAGCAAGTAGTTGCATCTGGCTAAACAAACCACATACCATACTCCAAAGGCACTTCTGGGGGTGCAATAAGGGGGTCAACAAAGAAAAGATGGCAGCTGCCAAGTTCTCCCTATTTTGCATCTTGCAACATACAAAAAAGATGGCATAGGATTTTCATTTCACAGCCACAGCTGCCATTTTAATTGTGTTGATTCTCCTGCAGACCTTCCCCCCTCAACACAATGCATGAATTCAGCATGTGTAAAAGAAGGGAGCTTCCTTTCACAATGGCATAAAGATCAGCTGCAGTTTTTTAAATTATATTTTTCTTTATTTCCTTTGCCATACTGGCAAAAAAAATTCTAAAGTAATTTGCAAATCTTGAAATATTGTATTTCTAATAGAATCCCGGAGACTTTCATCCTTCCTGCTGTCAGAAGTTCTGGGCTGTATTAATCTAAATGACCACTAGATGGCAGAAAAGACTTAGACTTTTCAGCAGCTTGATTCTAGGGTACAGAAAGAGGTGTGTCTTCCATCACATGATTGCACCTGCCATTTTGACTTTTTTGACCTTACTGAGGGCACCGTCCCATTGTGGTAAGGCTTGGGGACTCACACCCTCAGTTTTGGCCCCTCTGACTTGGGATTGTAGTTCTACAACTGGGGGTATCCCCAGGCCCAGAGCTGCTCTGACTGAGATGCTAACAAAATTAGCCTTAATACATCAGCTTGACTGCTTGGGGTAGGAATCATCTCTGCTTGCAGGTGGACTTTTTCTTCAGGTCAAATGATTCCTTTCAAGCTACCACTTTCCCAAAATGTTTGTTAGGATTCCTCCCACCCCCCTGCAAATAATTAAATTGAAATTACTTCACAAATAACTCTAACTCAATTAGATGAAGCAAGATGAGGGAGATGCTCGCAGCTCTTGTCACAAACGGAGGGCCTGGCTACATTTTGGCGCTGTCCCATTGAGACAGCAAGAAGAGCCGTTGAGGATTAAACATAAAATGAAAGCATGACAACAGTGTACAGGTAGTCCTCCATATATGACTGTAATGGAGCCTGCCCATGACAGACATAAGTTTGTAACAGTTATAAAATAGATTGGTCATGTGACTGGCCCAATTGTATAAGTTTCTTTCATGAGGTCATTAAGCAAATTACAACAATTGTTAAGTGAATCCACTGTTGAGCAAACTCTGCAATTGTTAAGTAACAGCCAGAAGTAATTGCTGTCCAGCTATTGCATCTTATATTCCTCTTTTCTTAATCTTCCAACAGTGTCTATATCACCACTAAGTGCTTTTCTGCTAGTCTTCTTTTTATCTTCCCTTCCACTTTCCCTGCATTAGAGACTTCCCAGAGAGCTGGTCTTCCCACAATGTGTCTGTGAGATTAGGAGGCGGCTGCCATAACTAACCAGCCCCTATTTGGAAAATCCAGCTAGAAATCAAGAGAGGCTTTCAAGAGCCACACGCCTCAACAGGCTGCGAGTGTGTGAGTGACCATAAGCTGAAACCGGATCGTCTATAATTTATTCAAAGTGAGATCATTTAAGCCTGATCAATGAGCCTGAATGAATGTACAGGTAGTCTTTGATTTACAACAGTTCATTTAGTGACCGTTCAAAGTTACAGCCACTCTGAAAAAAGTGACTTATGACAATTTTTCACACTTATGACCATTGCAACCATACCTATAGTCACATGGTCAAAATTCAGCTGCTTGGTTCTTATTTATGACAAGTGCAATGTCCCAGGGTCATGGGATCTGCTTTTGTGGCCTTCTGACAAGCAAAATCAATGGGGAATTCAGATTCAATAAACAACTGTGTTACTAACTTAACAAATGCAATGATTCACTTAAACAATGGTGTCAAGAAAAGTCATAAAATGGGGCAAACTCACTTAACAAATGTTTCACTTAGCAATGTAAATTTTGGGCTCAGTTGTGATTGTAACTCGAGGACTATCTGTATAAAAAAATATATTAGAAAAAGTAAAAGTTCCCCTCCTTGCATATATGTACTAGTCATTTCTGGCTCTAGGTGGCGGTGCTCATCTCCATTATAAAGCCAAAGAAGAACCAGCGCTGTCTGAAGACGTCTCTGTGGTCATGTGGCCGACATGACTAAATGCTGTAGGGGCACGGAACACTGTTCCCTTCCCACCAAAGGGGTCCCTATATTTCTACTTGCATTTTTTACATGCTTTCGGTCAGTAGAAGCTGGGACAAGTAATGGGAGTTCACTCCGTTATGTGGTGCTAGGGATTATATTAGAAAACAAGTAAATAGGCTCAAAATCCATTAGGTTGGAAGGACTGCTGGAACAAATTGTTGTGAGAGGCAAGGGATTCCTCCTCCTCCTCCTCCTCCTCCTCCTCCTCCTCCTCCTCCTCCTCCGAGATTACACGCAAAGGCACGTCCTCTTCCTCCTCCTCTGAAGTCCTCCATCACTTTCATTAAGCCCATGTCACACTGCACCAATGGATGGAAAGAGGATGTAAAATGGAGAAAAACACTTACCATCCGTTGATTAATGCGATTCATCCGTTTTGTACTCACTGCATCCATTTTTCTTCCTCTCTATCCGTCCAGCATCCGTCAACTGACATTTCATCCGCTCAAAAAGTTTTGAGCTGCTCAAAACTTTTTGAGCAGAAAATGTATCCAATGCGTCCGTTCTGCATCTGCTAGGCATACGGGGAACATCCGTTCTGCATCCGTCGGCATCCGTTACGCATCCGCTACATCCACTAGGCATCCGCTGTGCATCCGCGCAACTCAAATCCGCTCCAGCGGAAAGCGGACACAGGGAGGAAGCTGAACGGATGTGGAACGGACGTGCAGCGTTAGTAGCACGGACAGAGAAAGGATGAAAGCGGATGCACCTCGCAAAGAAAGCATTTTAAACGGAAAAAACGTTTGCAGAGGGGACCTATCTTGGATATTAAGGATGTCTAGAGGATGCCTAGAGGATGCAAAAGGACATATAGGGGAAAACCTATATTGCCTATAAAAAGGGGGAGGAACTCACCTGGATCTCACTTTCAGTCCAGCAGCCCTGCTGTGCAGACCTCTGCAGCCTTCATCTGGCTCTTGCTCTTCCACAGCATCCAGTCATGTCCACCATGAATCGTAACACAGTCCTTTTGGTAGCCACCATCGTTCCGCAACAGTGCGAAGCCATCTACAGGCTCTTGCAACTCTACTACGGGAAGAAAAGGAGGCGGCCAAGAAGCGTCTAGGTCCGAAGATGGATCGGGAGAAGAGCAGAGTACGGACTGTACAACAAGCTGATGGTGGAGCTGAGGAACAAAGACCCTCGTGCATTCCAGAACTTCATGAGGATGCCTCCAGTCTTGTTTGACGAAGTTGTGCAGCGGCTGACACCCAGGTTGACCAAGCAGAGCACCAACTTCCGGCCCAGCCTGGACCCTGGGCTGAAGGTGGCACTGACCCTGCGCCACCTGGCCTCAGGGACCACCTACAGGAGCATGCAGTACGGCTGGAGGGTGCCACACAACACCATCAGCATTGTGGTCAGAGAAGTGGTGCAGGCCATCATCGAAGAATACAAGGAGGAGCTCCTCCAGTGCCCCTCCACTGAAGAAGGATGGAAGAAAGTTGCAGAGCAGTGGTATCAGAAGTGGAACTTCCCCCACACCGTTGGAGACATAGATGGGAAGCACGTGGCCTGGAAAGCTCCAGCCAAGTCGGGGCCCACTTATTTCAACTACAAGGGCTTCTTCAGCATCATCCTCTTCGCCATGGTCGATGCTGACTACAAGTTCATGTACATCGATGCTTCAGGCAACGGGTCAGCTTCAGATGCCCAGGTATACAATGCCAGTGACCTCAAGGAGGAGCTGGAATGCAACCTCATCATGGGCTTCCCAGATCCAGAACCCCTGCCCAACGACACACAAGATGTGCCCTACTTCATTGTGGGGGATGACGCCTTCTCCCTCAGAACCTACCTCATGAAGCCCTACACTTCCAGATGCCTCACCCGTGAAGAGAGGATCTTCAACTACAGGCTGTCCAGGGCAAGGCGGGTGGTGGAGAACGCCTTTGGCATCCTGGCCAACTGGTTCCAGGTACTTCTCACCACCATGCAGCATCACCCACAGACCGTGAGGAGGATTGTGGAAGCTTGCTGCATCCTGCACAATCTCATGCACACCCATTACCCAGTCTTGCAGAACAGGCTCGTGGACCTCCAACAAGGCAATGGGGACATGGAGCTTGGTGAATGGAGGCAAGGGCAAAACCTGATAGACACTGAGGATGTGCAAGGCCCCAACAGAGCCTCACATGAAGGGAAGAAGCAGCGCAACCTCCTGAGACACTGGTGCAATTCCCCAGCTGGAGCAGTGGAGTGGCAAGACAGGATGATAGATGGTTAATGGATGCTTCCTTCAGCCTGTCTTATCACACTGATGAGATTGGGCCATGTATGTTGGGTGGGCCTACAATGAACAGGGCATTTAATAAAGAGTTGTGTTTATGTTGACATGTGTTGTTCAATGATTACATTAGTATTGATAATGAAAGGCCATAGGTGTGGCACCTGGGAGGGTGGACCATACAGTCCCACTATGCTTGCACTGGAGGTTTATCTATCCCTGCAGCTATCTCAACCCATCCCACAGCTATCTTAACCCATCCCAAAGGTATCCCTGCCCATCCCACAGCTATCTTAACCCATCCCACAGATATCTCAACCCATCCCAAAGGTATCCCTTCCCATCCCACAGCTATTACCCATCCCAAAGGTATCCCTGCCCATACCACCAGCAGCAGCAGCACCAGCAGGATCATCATCATCATCAGCAGCAGCAGCAGCAGCACCAGCACCAGCAGGACCAGGATCAGCAGCAGCAGAGTAAGCACCAGCAGCGCCAGCAGGACCAGGAGCACCAGCAGGACCAGGAGCACCAGCAGGACCAGGAGCACCAGCAGGACCAGGAGCACCAAAAGGACCAGCAGGACGAACAAGACCAGGAGCACGAGCAGGACCAGCAGGATGAGCAAGACCAGGAGCACGAGCAGGACGAGCAGGACCAGTAGGCATGCAGGCAGGCAAGGCAGGCAGGCTGGCAAGGCTGGCAGGCAGTCAATGTGTTTGGAAGCAGGTCTTTCCTCTGAATTGTGACCTGCTTGGGAGCTGCCTCCCTTTATATCCATGGGGCTGATGCAATGCATCCTCCCCGCATGCTCAGTGAACGCTAGGCATCCGCTAGGCTTCCGCTCTGCATCTGCTTCATCTGCTTGGCGTACGCTCTGCATCCACTCTTTCTGTTCCGCGTCCGCTTTGCTGTGGCCCCCCGGAAGCCTTGCGGATGTGCCATCCACTCCCATCTGCTTCCATCCGCTAGGCTTCCATGGAGCATCCGCTTTCCATCCGCCCTGCGTCCTCCCCCTGTCTGTTCCTTTCCGTGTTATCCGCTCTGGTTATGCAAATTTTTGCCCCTTTTGAGAGCGGATAACAACGGATGGAACATTTTTCTTGTCCGCTGTGTCCTTTTTACAAACATTTTGCATCCATCGGCCAGTGTGACAGGGCCTTTAAAGAGACCTGAGCTATTCTTTATTCTTTAGTCTTAGCAGTTCCCAGGATGGACTGTCTTCAATGTTTAACTTTCCTTTTGTGGTTAACATCCTGGAATTGATTTCGTCTAATATTGTGTCAGGCAGAGGAGACTTGGCACGTTTTGACCTTTTTCTTTATAAATGTGTTTTGTTTGTCAAGTAGCAACAGGGGAAAGCAATAAAATAAAATCTAACAGAGTGAAAAGCTTGGGAAAATCTGCTCAAGGAGAGGTCTGCCACAGTTATACAGTTGTTTAACAAAACTGGCAAGAAAGCCCATGTGGGCATATGTTAACCTGGTATTGCCGGAAACTGTCTCCTCCTATTATTTTCCTAATATGGTGTATTGGCACCAACAACTGAGCATCTCCAGGGTTTCTGGCAAAAAGTCTGAACTTGTAAGGTCCTGCCTCACCAATCTTCCCAAGAAAGCAGGACTCTTGAAACTGCAGTTGTTCCAAAAGCAGCTTACATTGAAAGGCTTGTGGTAACAAGAGATCTAGGCAAGAACTGAAGCTTCTCACTTAAAATCAGCTATTTAAGGCAATGCTAACCAAACCCCTCCCACCCTACATTACTGCAGGGAAACAAAAACATAAACTTCATATAGAGATTAGCACAGTAATGCAGGAAACAGAAACAGAAGCTTTGTATACAGACCACTCCATTCCTCCCCCCTTCCACCCACCAAAATGCCAGCTTCCCTGTAAAAATATCTGGGACCTGACAGAATTGCCAAGGACCAAACCTGGAGGAAAACAAGGCCTGTGTGAATGAGTTACTAGCTATAAATGCAAATAGACACATAGGCAATTGAGCCCCATAAAACCCCCACGTACTACAGTCAGTACACGGTTGGCTAATCACCTGAAGACAAGAGCTGTTGCTTCACTTTGTCTGTCTTCTCCTGGTAAGCTGGACTGGAAATAGTAACACGGGCATTCAAGGCTTTTAAAAGCTTCTGCTAGCAGGTTTATTTTAGAAAGGTTAATAAACCATAACAAAAGAATTCCAGGGGCTCCCATGTATTAAACATAAGCTATAGTTATAGTAAAATCCAACCATCTCTCTCTCTCTCTCTCTCTCTCTCTCTCTCTCTCTCTCTCTCTCTCCAGAATCTTCCTGTTTTTTTTCCCCTCCTTTCCATCTTACATCTTGCTGGGTCAAAGAGGAACCAGACTGAGTTTCTTTCAAATACTGTCTCCTGTCCTAGGGCTTAAGGAGCACTTGTGCCCTTTGCTGTTTATCTGGCAGCTTCTGAGTATTTTGCCCCAAAACTATCTTCATAACTTCAGCCTGTGACTGTCTTAGAATTGGCTTTCACACTTTGTAGCTATGTTCCCACAAATAGAATAATAGCACTGGAAGCACGGGTGGGATTCTACCAGTTTGCACCTATTTGCTAGAACAGGTTGTTAATATTCTGAGCAGTTCGGAGAACCGGGTGTTAGAAGAAATTACTGGCCTAATCCTGTAAGGAAGGCAGGAAGGAAACATTCCAGTGTTGCTTGCAGAAACTGCCTCTCCATTAACTCTTATTACATTCTTGGCAGGACTAGACTTCCTGTCTCAGGAACGTCTCTGGAGTTTTTTTCCCCCTCCTTTGCTGGGACTTTGCTTGTGTGGAGTGACCATTCAAAGTTACAATGGCAGTGAAAAAGTGACTTATGATCCTTTTTCACACTTATGACTGTTGCAGCATCCCCACAGTCATGAGAGGCCAGGCGAGGAGATGCGTGCCTCAATGTGAGTGATATTGTGCACATGTGGGATGCAGGCAGAATATGAAACCATGCCTCCTCCATTCCACAAAACAATCTCTCTCCACAGAGCCAGTCCCTAGTCCCTCAAAAAGTTGGGGGCCATTGTGCAATTCTATTATTCTGTTACTCTGTATGTGCTGCTCCAAATGGCACAACAATCAGCAAACCATCCCAAAACCATGCTGAAAATCTCCAATTTTCCACAAGAAATAAAAAAACCCAAGAGTCTTCTGTTTTGAATAAATTTGTTAAAAATTTTAAAGAACATAAATCTCACACAAACTAATATAAAATGAAGAATAGGAGTCTTCATCTTCTAATAGGCTTAACACTGCTAATATTAAAACCAGAACAAAATGTACAGAAAAGGAGAAAATGACCTTAACATTTTTCCAAGTCCCTCCAGTAATGTCATCACATCACCACTTTACTTCTTGTAGCCTTTGGATGCTAAAACATTAATTAAAGTTTGATTTCTTTGGCTGAAAAAACATTACCTTTTTCTGCTTTATATATGCTCTTTGTTTAATCTCTCCTAAAGCACCAGCTGTGGTCAAAATCCCCAATTTCCCTTCAGCTGTTCAGTTAGTCATATTTTATATCCAGGAAGGGTCTTGGAAGAACCATTGAAGATAATCAGATTATTTTGTTCACACAAAAAGAAACAAAGTGACTTTCCCAAACTCATTCAAAATTCAGTATCTTTACAGTCATGAAGCTCCTTGTGCCTAGAGCAGTTTTCATCCCTGGGCTTCAGCAATGATTTGGTTAGACCTCTTCTGCACCTTTCTCCAAGCCACTCATGATTCTTTGCATTAGCTGAAAATCTCCTGGCTTTCTGGTTGGCCCTGCATGCTCAGTTAAGACCTGAGGGCTTTATCCCTGTGACCTCACTGCCTAGCAAGGCATGATGATTGCAAAAACAGAGAACTCCCTGGGAAGATTTTGATTTGTCTGAGTGATGATGGACCGATTGTGAGTGTCACTCAGAGCTGAGGAAGGACCTGTCAACCACTGAACCCAACCCTTCTCTTTCCTGTTTTCTTTAATTAATTAATTAATTAATTGATTTATTTAGTCAAACAATTATTAGATAACAGGTATAAGTACAAACATGGTTATAAATACATGAAATGGATACGAATAAGAAAAAAAAGAAACAATAGGACAGGAACAGTAGGCATGCTTTAGTGCGCTAATGCACGCCCCCTACAGACCTCTTCGGAAAGGGGTGAGGTCAGTAGTAGACAGTCTAATGTTGAAGATTTTGGGGTTTGGGGAAGAAACCACAGAGTCAGATAGAGTATTCCAGACATTGACCACTCTGTTGCTGAAGTCATATTTCCTGCAATCAAGTTTGGTGCAGTTTATCTTCAGGTTGTATCTATTTTGGGCTCTTGTATTGTTTTGGCTGAAGCTGAAGTACATTGCAATATATTATTTTATATACTGTACTATACTTAGATCGAACCGAAGATGGCGTAGTTCTAGGTTGTCTAGATCTAAAATTTCAAATCTGGTGGCATAAAATATTCTGCAACGAGGAGAGGAGTGGAGGATTCTTCTTGTAAAATATTTCTGGACTTCCTCAATTGTATTAATATCAGATATGTAATGTGGGTTCCAGACTGATGAGCTGTATTCAAGTATTGGTCTAACAAATGTTTTGTATGCTCTAGTTATAGTTTTATCTAACTATACCTTCTCATCAAGCAAGCACCGAATAGAACCAAATGTCTATGGAGGTTCTCAGTCATCCAGATCATGGTTGTCCCAAAGATGCTTTTTCAAAAGGCAACTGGACTGTTTTCCTTGAAGATGTTTTGCTTCTCATCCAAGAAGCTTCTTCTGTTCTGTTCAGCAGAACCAAAGAAACTTCTTGGATGAGAAATGAAATGTCTTCAAGGAAAAACAAGGTCCAGGTGCCTTTTGAAAAAGCACCCTTGGGATACTGAACACAACCAATAAAGACTAGAACTTTTTAGAGGGTTATAAATCAGAACCACATTGTCTAATACCCCTTGAATTTTTATCAGTCTGACAAATTAATTTTTATCAATTACTCCCATACATCCTGAGATTAATTCAGTATCAGGATCTAGGGATAGTAATGGCAGATCTATTATATGCATGTCACACAACATGACATTCTGAGTGACATGCCAGCATATCCCAACACTCGCAACAATTATTCTCGAAAGCATGCTCCATTTTTGTGTGATTTTCAGAGGCTATAGAGACTGCATAACAATGGGGTGTGCTCTCGTGTAGCCTCTGGAACTTCTGAAAAACATTTGAGAATCAGGTGTGTGTCAAGATTGAGTTGCTTTGCTTCTTTCAAACCTTATTGCTATTCAACTTGCCAGTGAACTGGGGGGAGGGAAGGGTGGAATGGAGTGCTGAGAAATTATGCACATATCACGAGAGTTTGGAAACCATCAAGATCACCAAGACAGGTGCTTGAGAAGGAGGTGGACTGTTCCCCATAAGAAAAGGACATCTCTTAATTGGACAATGTAATCACCCGGGGGTGGGGAGAAAGGGAAGCTATTGTTTAACTATGCAAGCATTTGCGCAGGAAAACCAGAACTGATTCTGATTTTTCAGTACCAAAAAAGTATATCCGATAAAGTTTTACTTTTGGGAATTCAAAGTTTCCAAGAGTGTTTACTTATTTTGAGTTTGCTAGTTGGACAGTTGACATTGTGCTTTTGTGCAATTTTTGGAGACTTCACAAAAAATAATTGCCTGGTGATCATACAGAATAGTCTTCAGGAGGCCGAGGGACCTGAAGAGGACATTGCCAGAAAGTAAGCAGTGTACCACTGACCCTGGGGAGCACTGGGAAGTTGAGTAACTGCACCATTCCTCAAGGCTGTATTCCTCAAGTGCACAAACCTTAGGGAATGGCACAAGGCACCCTTTTCAATGGCAGTACTGGTGCTAGTTCTGAAATAAAGATTGGAGCTCTATTTCAGGCCCAATCTTGGTGCTGCTGGAGAATGGTTGGTCTAGATGCAGTGGTGGGTTGTGGTGGGAAGAGATAATTCTTTCTCTTTTGTTGGGGGTGTGTATGTGTACGTGGGTCATACCAGCAAAGACAAGTTTTTCAAATTTTTGACAACCAAATCCACAAAATTTGCCATCACTTTTCTACAATGTATAATAGCTAAAAGACTCCAAAGCAAAATGATGCCTATTGGCCAAAGCTCCAGTCACAATGGGGACTTTTCCCTGGCCTTGATTCTTCAGCAGATCAAATAGCAGAAATGCTGTGAGCTAACTGTGCATCTCAGCATGCTGGAGAAATAGCATTCTTCCATGGACACTTGGCCCAGGTTTTATGTCCTTCCCCATGGAGAGAAGAGAGTTACAAGTGTCAAAACTCAGCAACAGGTGACTAGCTTGTTCTCGACACCAGGGGAGCAGCTTTCACTCCATTGCAACTTCCCATGGGCATCCTGTGGCTCAATACACTGGAATAAGCTTTTTTTGGTTGCTTAATAATTAAACCCTCCAGATTGGCTGAACGGCTGTAGCAAGAACCTGTTACCTGCAGAGCATGTTAAATATGGATTTCGAAACACTTTGTGCATGTCTCTATGGTTAATGTGTGTGTATGAGATGATAACTAGTTAGATCTTTCTCGTTACCTGCTCTGCAGTAAATTCAAAGTTTTCCCTGCCTCATTTTGAGCTAGGAAGATACAAATACCCCCAAACATTTTTGATTTTAAAAATGCCACCGAATCATAGCAAAGACAGTTGGACTTAAACGTAGTACACAACATTATCTGCTACAATGTCCTACCAGTCAATGACTACTTCAGCTTCAACCACAACAATACAAGAGCACACAACAGATACAAATTCAGTGTTAACCGCTTCAAACATGATTGCAAAAAGTACGATTTCAGCAACAGAGTGGTCAATGCTTGGAATGCACTACCTGACTGTCACTACATCCTCTAACACCCATTCCTATTACCTCAAACTATCCACTGTTAACCTCACCTCATTCCTAAGAGGTCAGTAAGGGGCGTGCATAAGTGCACAATCGTGCCTACTGCCCCTGTCCTATTGTGCCCATTTATTCATACCTATTTCCTGTATTCTTGCTCAGGTTTATTCTTATACCTATTATCTTGTAAAGCCCATGTCACACTGCACCAACGGATGCAAAGAGGATGTAAAATGGACAAAAAAGCTTGCCATCTGTTGGTTAACACGATGTACTCACTGCCTCCATTTTGCTTCCTCTCTATCTGTCCAGCATCCGTTTATTGATGTTTCATCCGCTCAGAAAGTTTTGAGCTGCCCAAAACTTTTGAGTGGAAAATGTATCCAATGCATCCGTTCTGCATCATCTAGGCATATGGGGGACATCCGTTCTGCATC
>BLBF01000046.1:4975332-4996450 GCA_015471245.1 Laticauda colubrina
TTCCTTCCTTCCTTCCTTCCTTCCTTCCTTCCTTCCTTCCTTCCTTCCTTCCTTCCTTCCTTCCTTCCTTCCTTCCTTCCTTCCTTTCTTCCTTCCTTCCTTCCTTCCCTCCCCTGCCCTCCCCCTCTCCCCTCCCATATCTTCTGCATTTGATGGCAAAATGGAGGGGGGGAGGGAATAGTTTAAGCATCTCCTTCCTGAGCCACTATTCAAGCCTATTCAACCAAACTTCCTTCTTGCATTGCTTGGAAAACAGCACAGGGAGTGAGAGAGTCTATGAAGGACCCAGTTCCTCCCTCTCTCTCTCTCTCCTGTATCTCAGACCATTTAGAAGCCCTTCCTAAGCTTTTCTTTCCAAAATTCACATTTTGAAAAGGTTCCCTCTGGGAACGCATAAAAGAACAGCCTCCTTCAGGGACTCTCTATGCTTTGCAGATGCGAGGAATGATGGAAGGGCCCAAGTGTCTGTCTGATGCTGATAGCAGCGAAGCAAGGCTTGACTCATGCAGAATACCAGTGGGCAAACTCCTCCAAGGATGGAAAGTGCTGCTGAACAGCTGAATGATCAGATGCAGAGATACTAGGCTAGTGGCCTATTCTCCACTAGCCTAGGGGGAAAGAAGGAATGCCCTGAACCAGTTATGCAGAGTCACAGCAGGCTCCCTGCAGTTCCACTCTGGCATTTCAAGCTAGCATTTCTGGTGACAATCTGGCGGCTCTACTTTGTAAAGAAATGAAGGGATCCACCTGTCCAGTCTGGGTCAGGCACTGCTATTCACTCAGGCAGACTGTCAGGGCTTCCATCAACTGTACAGGGGAACCCATTTCTTCTTTGATCCTGCCAGTCTTGAGCTGTCTTGCTTGCACCTGAAGACTCGGCCCCTGAACCATTGTGTTAAGTTGAATCAATTCCCCTTAATAGGTCAGGAAGGAGATGAGTTTTATTTACAGGAAGGGTAATTAGGGAGAAGGAGACATGAAAGGTCTAGGGTGCTAGGGGAAAGGTGGGAGGTCAAAACAGGGATGATATTAGAGAACAGTGAGATTTGCAACTACTGACTTCTCTGGAACAACAGTAGTGGAGGGGAATTTTTCTCTCTCACACCATTTCCCTAATCTAAACTAAGTCCTGAAGGGGCTATAAATCCCCCTTCTAAATAGAATCTATTGGAACAGAGTTCCCCGGCTTTGCAGACTGGCATGGGGGGTGGCATGAGGGGTGGGGGGTGGGGCAGGGTACAGAGGTGATATTCAGTGGGTGAAAATTTTCAGTAGTTCAGAGAATCGGCCAATCCCGCCTCTGACTGGCCCCCACCAACCCACTCTATTCCCTACCTCCCATCAAGTCCCAGCTGATCTGCTGGCTCTTCTTTGGTTGCCCTGCACAGGAGAATGGAGCTGGAAAGCAGGTTAGTGGGATGGGGAGGGAAGGGGGATTTTGCAGTATATCCTTCCCCTGCCATGCCCACCAAGCTACGCCCACCAAGCCACACCACACGTACCAAGCCACAGCCACAGAACTGGCAATAAAAATTTTTGAACCCCACCACTGGCAGGGAAAAGTGGGATGGTTCCGCATGAGTGATGGGCACGCATGTATGCACTCCATTTATGCAAGTAGTGGGCACTCTTGCAAATGGAGTGTGCACATGTGTGTGCTTGCCCGCTGCTCACATAAGTGAGGATGCACACATGCATGCTTGCCCACCATTTCCACAGCCCAGTTTTGAATGGCTCAAGGCCATCCTGGGTTGAGAATTCCTGCACTGTCAGGGCTTTTCCTATCTGTGGCACTCATGTATTCCAGCATCCTATCAGTTGTGTTGTGTTGACACCTTCATTGGTCACCAGCCCATGCCACAATCATTTGTAACTTGCCCCTCATGATTCTTGTTTTCAAGTAGAGTTTTATCCTGATGTCATTTTTGCCATAGGTACCACTGGCTTGCTTCCAGGTGCAGAAGTGTCTGGGAGTGGCTCAGCTCCTCTTAATCCCTTTAGGCTCATGTACCTTCTCCCTTCAGGCCCCAGACATCTCTTCTGCAGCCTCATTGGGACACATAAGGTGGCCCTGCCCAGGGTTTTCCTTATGGAGTGCAAGCTTTCTAAGCTAATCCCCAGCTCTGATTTTCCAAAGGCCTCAACCAACAACGGATATGAAGGGGTTGTAGAGTAAAATGGAACGAGGAAAAGGTGGGGGAGAGGGTGGAGGAGAGGTAGGAAAAGGGAGAGAGGGAAGGGGAGAGGGAGGAAAAGGGAGAGAAGGAAAGGCATAGAGGAAGAGGGAGAGAAAAAGAAGATGGGGTAGTGGGAGATGAGGCAGAGGGGAAGTGGGAGAGGAAAAGGGAGAGGGAGAAGGGAGGATAGAGGGATTCAAAGCTCAATCTCTCTCCACCTGCCAGCTTTTTTTGAATTTTTAAATTCTGCTTAAATAGTGCTACATTTGTGCATGTTTACTTTTGAACATAGTTTAGTACATGTCTGGAATATAGGTGGTCCTTGATTTATGAACACAAAAAGCACTGGAGCTTTAAAAATGGGATGGAAGTAGCTCTGGGAAGGTCCGCCCTAAGTCTGAATGGTGCTAAGCGACTGGTTGTTAAGTGAGGACCACCTGTACATAGCCTTTCTTCTTTAAGTCCAGTCACTGGGCAAGAAATATATTTTATATTTTTCTGTGTGCTCAAGAAGAACATAGAAATAATCTACAGTTTGGGGTCCACTGGATATTTCTCTTAATTTTCAGGCACAGCTTGCTACCTGGAAAAAATGGAAGGCATTTTATAAATTGAATGGACACAATACATTTAATCTTAATTGAAGATTAACAAATATAATGGCAGTGTTCTCAGAAGATTTGATACTGAGTCAAATAAAACCTGTCCTGATTCAAAGGGACAGACCTGTCCATGAACATGTTAAAGCAAGGCTGAGTTCCCACAGCACCTTAAACCAGTATTTTCCAGCTTTGGCAACTTTAAAGTTATGGGGGCTTGTTTAACTCCCATCATACTTGCTGGGGAATTCTGGGAGTTGAAGTCCACATATCTTAAAGTTGCCAAGGTTGGAAAACACTATCTTAAATGAGTCAAAATGTTTTGAGCATAGACTAGCCTGTGACTAAATCCAACCAGAGAAAGCAGGAAGATGATTTCTAATAAAAATCTGGTGGCATTAAATTAAAATACAATTCTGTAATTAGATGGAATCTGTAGATATATTTCTTCCAATTAGATCAGCATTTTTTCTTGTCTATGAGTCCCCCCTAGAAGGTTGATTATTGTTTTTTAAGGCCTGTTTTGAGAATAGAAATCATTGTAATTTTTAAAAAGTAGGGTAGATGGTGCTGGTATTCCCTTCAAAACTGCCTGGAAAAAGCTTTCAGTAGTTCTCTTAATTTAGTGTCTTTTTTCATAACCATAATCATGAGGAAATTGAAGTCTATAGGTTCCCTGTGTGACTAATAAGGTTCTTTTCACACAGAGGTGGCATTCAGCAGGTTCTGACCAGTTCTGGAGAACCGGTAGTGGAACTTTTGAGTAGTTTGGAGAACTGGCAAATCCCACCTCTGACTGGCCCCGCTCCCATCTCTTTTCTGCCTCCCATTGAGTCCCAGCTGATCGGCTGGGTCTTCTTTGGTTGCCCTGTGTAGGAGAACAGAGCTGGAAAGCAGGTTAGTGGGGAGTGGGGAGACAATGGGGATTTTGTAGTATCCTTCCCCTGCCACGCCCACCAAGCCATGCCTACAATACCCTAGTAAAAAAATTTGAATCCCATCACTGTTTTCATACCTTTCTTCTTCAGAAAAGGGACAGCATCATTGTCATCAGCCATTCAGTTGTGTCTGACCCTTGACTGCCCCATGGATCAGGAGTCTCCATGCCTCTCTGGCTCACATCATCCCGTTCAGATCTGCCATGTTCATCTCGGTGTCTTCCTTTATCGCAGGGGTCGCCAACCTTTTGGACCTCAGGGACCACCAAACTCATAATTTTAAATCCCAGGGACCACTAACCGGTTCTGTGGGTGTGGCCTAATTTGTGGGTGTGGCTTGGTGGTCACGTGACTGGCTGGGAATCGCTTGTATGTAAATATTTATCTAAATATTTAATTTTTTATAAAAAAAGAGCAACTTTTACCCAAAATCAGACAAAGCAGGCAGGTAGATTGAGTTGTTCACAGAATCACAGATTCATTCAGTGATCCAACTATCTGCCATTGGCTAGCTCAGTCTGTCACATAAAATTTGCTTGCAAGCAAACTCATAAAATTAACTCACAACATACCATGTGTGTAAATATTGAACTTTTTATAAAAAAAGAGCAACTTTTACCCAAAATCAGGCAAAGCAGGCAGGCAGATTGGGTTGCTTACAGCATCATTCAGTGATCTATCTATCTGCCATAGGTTAGTTCAGTCTCTCAAATTTGCTTGCTGTGAGTCTGCACTGAATTTGCTTGCAAGCAAACCTTCAGTTCTCAGCGAGGTTTGGCTATGCTTAGCTAGAAAGCAAGAAATCCAACCATTTTCTGCTTCCTAGCTAATCTAAATCTCCCGGCACAGCAGAACAGATGATGGTCAGAAAAAGGAAAAATAGCAATTTAGCAGGCAAGTTTGCCGGGTAAGGAGTGAGTGGGCAGGAAGGGTTCCTGCGGGCCATGTGAGCAGAGCAGCCTTGTGTTTCTGCACAGCCTGGATTAATTGCTTTGGGGGGATGCTCTGGGGGTGAGATTTCTCTGTGGCCCACCAAAATTTTCTCACAACCCACTAGTGGGACCCGGTCCACCAGTTGGTGACCGCTGCTTTATAGTGTCCAGCCAGTGGGTACCTTCTCCTTTCCCCACTAATTACTCCCAGCATGATTGACATTTTGACTCAGCCAGCTTGCCTGATGTGACCGAAGGATGCTAATGTAAGACTGACTCGAACCTTCCCCTGTATACCACTTTCCTTGGGTGCAAGGGTGAGGAGAATGGCCCCTAAGCATTGATTCCCATGAGATACATAACTCCCTCCTCAAGGACACTGTCCTGACCCAAACCCTTTTCCAAGAAAACAAACACGAACCAAAGGGAACAGAAACCTTTTAATGATTCTTACGAAACCCCAGTTAAAAGGCTGCTGCAAACTAATTAACTTTGATAAGCACAAGCCTCACCAAAACTGTGCGAGGCTGCCAAGAATCACAGATAAGAAATATTTCACAACACAAGAGTCTTCAAATGCCAACTAAGATACTCTAATGTCCACGAGGCTGAGTTTCAAAACATCTTTGCTTCCTACAAGGAATGTCTGATTCACAGCTGGCTTTATCCTCTTGAGGGAGGGTCCATTACCTTGCAACCTTATTCCCGAGTCGCCTGTGCTGCTGCAGAGCTGCTCTTTCCTGTGAGCAATCCTGCATGCATGCGCACTTGGCACAGGCTCCTCGGGAACCTCCTCATCCACTGCTTCCAGCTCCCACAATCTCTGAAGGCAGCAGTCCATTCCCTAATGGTCCTGGCCTCTCATCTAAGTCCTCCCTCTCCTCAGCTGTCCGCACCTGCTGCTAGCTAACCACAACAGACACCCGGAGTAGATGCCACAGTGTGATCGGCTGGTTCTCAAAAACCAAAATGAACAGAAGTGATTGGTGGATGTAATAGACTGTGGGTGGCCTGCGGGGAAGAAGAAATGAACTATTTGTGCATTTGTGTGGGGAGCTCAGAGCTGGTTTTGCTTCTTCTGTGCCAATGTGGATTTATTCAGTAAAGTTTATATTCTTGGTAAAATAATGTCCTATGAATTCCTTTTTCCATATTTGCCAACTGAATAGTTGACAGCTAATCTTTGTTTGGGTTTCTTGGCTTTGAGTGATATTTTGGGTGAGGTTCGGTCTAGGACTTTGTGAATTTTACAGTCCATGGGATGCATAATAGTCATTTTCAGCATCACAGTGGAAGTGCGAAGGCATCCACACTTCTCCTATCTACCTTTTTCAGAGTCCAACTTTCGTAGCCATAAATAGTAATTGGATAAAATATTACCTTGGCTAATCTGCATTTGGTTAGGAGGCTGATATTTTTACTCTTCCAGGTGTTATTCATGCAGGACATTGCAGGTCTTCCAAATGCTGTACGCCTCCTGATCTGAGGACTGCAATCACCCCATTGGTCAATTTTAGAGCCCAAGAAGATGAATTCCTTTACGGTTTTTGAAAGGGACAGCTTTAATCTCTTTAAATCAGGGCTCTTTAAATTAGCTCCTTTGATGTTAATAGGACTGTTTGCTGCTCTGCTGGTGGCTTCATCCAAGAAAGCAATAGCTTCAATGGAAGGAAGGAGCTCAGCCTTTTCCTTCCCACCTGCAAAGAGGAATGAACACACAAGACTTTCATTGTTTCTACAATGGGCAATTTTAAGAAAGTTAATTGATGGGGAAGAAAGTTTCACTCTTCAGTGCATGGCTCCCTTCTGAAATAACATACTAAAATCAGGTTTTATCTGATCTCCATAGGCGATCATGTGAAAGGTATGAATAGTCTTCGACTTATAACTGTAATTGAGCCTGCAATTTCAGTCACAAGATATAACATAACAGCAGGTCACTTTGGGGCTATGTTTAATTTTACATCTTTTTTGCAGCACTCACTAAGTGGATGCCATAGTTGTTAAGTAAACCTGCTGTTTGCTATGGGCCTTATTTTTTTTTTTTGCTAGAAATTGGAAAATGAAGACCAGCTTCTAGCAAAAAATGCTATAAATTGCTGTACGCTGCAAATGGCCCTAAATGCAGGTCAGTTGTAAGCTTGACCCTTGATAGCTGCATCTATAGTTAGTCCTTGACTTATGATCATTCACTTAACAAGTGTTTGAAATTACAACAGTACTGAAAAAAGTGACTTTTACCAGTCCTCACCCTTATGACCTTGTAATAAGGGTGAGGACTGGTCATAAGTCCTCACTTGTGTTCTTGTAATCACATGATCAAAATTTGGGCACTTGGCAACCCAATGTATTTGCAACAGTTGCAGCAGCCATTTGCAACCTACTGCGAGGGTTTCAGACAAATAAAGTTAATGGAGGAAGCCAGATTCACTTAATGACCATGCCATTGGTTTGAATGGCCATGGCAAAAAGGTCACAAAAGATCAGGCACATGGATTAGCAGTGGAAATTCTGGTCCCTGTTATGATTGTATCAAAAGCGATTTTCTTGGCAAGAATAAGGAAGGATTTGTCATTCTTTTCTTCTGCAATGTATTTTGACTTCCATGTCCATTCTACAACTCTGGAGTTCAATCCCCAGCCAGGTTCTGACCAAGATGAGCCTTACTTCATTTCCCAGTAAGCTGGCAAGGCTCAATCATAGGCACTAACAACTGGTTAAACCCTTCTAGGTTTTATTGTTTTTAATGACAGAATTAAACTGGTACTTGAGTATCTCCACTGCCTCATTTGTCTGAATGGATCCAATAAAACTTAATGGGGGCTTGCAAACAGAAGGCTCAAAATACCATGGATCAAAGACATTCTCCTACTTTTCCCTTTTCTTCCTTAAAAGAAAGAGTCCGGACAAAATGGAAGAAAATTGATTGCCTCAAAATAACTGTGTTCCAAACCCCAGTTTGGTATACCTGCAGTTTACATAGCTCTTTTCAATCTATGAACTTGTAATTTTTAAACCCACTTTATCGACTGTTAATATTACTGTTAATATTCATAAAAATAGCAGCAATTATCTGCTTATTGCAATGTGGGACCCAGCCATAGTAGTTTGTAAATCATGTTCATAATGATTTCATCATTATGAACATGATTTATCTCAAAAATTTATCTGCATCTCAAAAGATCCCTCTGTTAAAGTACTGAAGTTTGCAGATGATACAACAGTGATTGGTCTCATTCAAGACAATGTCAAATCTACATACAGATGGGAGGTTGAACAATTAGCCTTGTGATGCTATTTTAGGAGAAACCCTCCTATACTACTGCCTCTTACAATACTAGACAACACAGTATCAACAGTAGAGACTTTCAAGTTTCTAGGTTCTATCACATCTCAAGACTTAAAATGGACACCTAACATCAAAAACATTATCAAAAAAGCACAACAAATAATGTTCTTTCTGCACCAACTCAAAAAGCTCAAACTGCCCAAAGTGCTGCTGATCCAGTTCTACAGAGGAATGATGGAGTCTGTCATCTGCACCTCTGTAACTGTCTGGTTTGGCTCTGCAACCAAACAGTGAGTTTTGTTTTGTTAAGTGAGTTTCTTCATTTTACAATCTTTCTTGCCATAGTTTTAAAGTAAATCACTGCAGTTGTTAAATTAGTAACGTGATTAAGTGAATCTGGCTTCCCCGTTGACTTTGCTTGTCAGAAAGTCACACAAGTTGGTCCCATGGCCCTGGGATAGTACAACCATCATAAATATGAACCAGTTGCCAAGCATCTGAACATGACCCTGGAGATGCTGTAATGTTTGTAAATGTGACCTTTTTCATTGTAACTTTGAATGGTGACGGAACAAATGACAGTATGTCAATGATTACCTATATGTCAAATGGTCTTCCATTACTATGCAACAGAAATGCAGGGAACATTTGTGGTGGTATTTTCTTTGTGCTTGTATTGGCCAGGATGAAGATGCTGCACACAACTTGAGCACTGGGGAATATATGGGGGTCTAGAGACAATGTAGGGCTGAAAGGTAACTGAAGCCTCATTTTCAGGACATTTTTTTTCTTTTTAAATACAGTTTTCAATAGTGAAGTAAAAGAGTGAGTTAAACCCAACTCTAATGGCTTAATGAAATTTGCCACCTCTCAGCCTTTGAATTAGTTTTGTATTGATGAAGGGACAAGACTGGGCAGGGTGATTTTGTATGTTCTAGTTTCAAGGCATTGTTTAAAAATTGAATCACAACTTAAAAAAATGGAAATTGAAGACATGTAATCTTAGTAGTTTGATCTCTCTATCTCCCTCATCTCTATCTCTCTATGTCTCAATGAGTTTTTATATGCATACATTTAGAAACAGCTTAGTTAGATAATTGTTTTGCCTTATCTTTTTTTTTTTGATTAGTGTAACACTTTTCATCTTTTTCTTTTTTGATAGTTTTAAATGGAGTTTCATTTTTTATTACTATGACAGATTAGGTATCTCTTCTAAATTACATACTTTTATTATAAACAGTAACATTATATTGCCACTTAATTTTTATCGAATATCATAATCAGCCTTTTAAAGAAGAAATGTCAATTGCAATGTTTTTTTGAAGTTAAAATTAGAACTAATAATAAAATGAATGAATTAAAATAACCTGAATGCTTGCAATGGCTAGGTTCACACAAGCCACATTATGGCTGGTGTAATGTGCAAATGCAGGCAATTGCTTTCTGAAGACTGGCATCAAAGACTGAAAGGTAAAATAAAGAAGGTGTGGCACATTGTAAACCTCCTGAAAGACTTTTAGCAGTCAATCCCTAATCCAGACCAAAGAGAAGATTTTCACTGCCTGCCTTTCCTTCCCTTTCACACTTGGAGATGTTTGCAGATAAAGTACACAGAAAGGTCAGGAATTGTAATTATTTACAGAGCTCCTAATATGCTTATTTTGCATTTGTTTGCTCAGTTCAGGCTGTTTTTCAGTCTCAATTTGCATGGCATTTACAAAAAGCACAAAGGCAGGAAACAAGTTCCATTGAAGTCAACTCTGCGAAAGACTTTAGATAGAGTCTCTTTTGAAGGCTACCACTTTTCCCAGACAAACTGTATAATGGCTTAATATGATTGCCTGTTTCCCACCAATTACCAACTCCAGGTTTAGCCTTGTGTAGTATATTGTGCACACCCAGACAATAATAGAACAACAGAGTTGGAAGGGATTTTAGAGGTTTTCTAGTCCAACCCTCAGCTCAAGCAGGAGACCCTATACCATTTCAAATGGCTGTCCAATCTCTTCTTTAAAATCTGCAGTGATGGAGCATCCACAAACATCTGAAGGAAAGCTGTTCCACTGACTAATTTTTCTGTCAGGATTTTTCCCCTTATTTCTAGATTGCTTTTCTCCTTGATTCTCCTAGTTTCCATCTAATGCTTCTTGTTCTGACTTCAGGTCTATGACAACTCACCATGGCCAACTTGCTGCAGGATAACTCGCTGTAGGTTCATCGCTGATCTAAGTCATCTCTAACTATCTAGACTCAGGGCATCAGAGATGGATTTTCAGACATGAGGCAACAGTCTATCTTAGTGTTGTTATAAACAACAGCCTAATCAAGGAACTTCCAAGGAGAAAATCACATCTTGACCTTGGTTTTCCTAAATTGTTCTTCTCCCAACAATCTCCCTTTTATATCAAAATATTTGGCTTTTTTTTTTTATAAGGGAGTTTCTCATTAAGAACTTCCCTGAGTACAAGGCTGCATGATTACACAGCCATTCTTCTGTTTCAGAATTAGCACAAGGTTTATTAAGTTCGGTATCTCTGGGCTTTAGGCAGGAAAATCCAATGTATCTTCCTTTCTATTTTCCTTGAGCTCAGCCAAAGGGAGGTACAGTTGGTAGAAAGGACTAAGGAAGTGCTGGTTGAGTAGCCTAGAAAACTAAGGAGATTCAGTCTGACTGGTAGCAACTGATTGTAATTGGGTTGTTTTGTTTTGTTTTTTGCTGGGGGGAGGGGGTTGTAAGGAAGGGCCTTTCAGAGAGGTTTGAAATGAACTCTCTTCTCAGTTGGTAGCACTTTGCAAATAATGCCATTAGGAATATGGGATGCCTCAATTTCATTACAATTTGCTGTTGTGTTTAATGTGCTTTGCAACCCCCTCCCCCTATTTTCATGCATGTGAAAGAGATGGTTTTTCTTATGAATGCTGGGAGCAAGTGAGAAAGTGGGTAGGTAGGAGGCACGTGGGAAGAATAGGGCCACACAGCTGACAGGTTCCTTTTATCACCCCTTTTAAATGACTGTTTCACTAACGGATGCTTAATTATCTCTCAGAGGCTGGTTAATGGAATCACGGTGCCCTTCGGTGGTAAGCAATTCAAAGCTTTTTCAAAGCATGATCATGTCTGCCTGGGTAAAGAGTATAAAAAACAGCTGCTTCTCTCTGGTATGGCTGTGTTGCCAAAACAGCCATCTAGACAGGCTGAGTGGAAATAGCAAGTCCAGGAGAGAAGGGAGTTTGAGGGCTGTCTCCTTAGTGTTTGTTGCAAAATGAAATTCCCAAAGTACAAAAGTGAGGACTAAACTAGAGATGGGCGTATCCACTGAGTCCATCAATAGAGGCTTTTAAGAAGATACTGGACAACCACTTATCTGAAATATTTAGGGTCTCTTGCTTGAGCAGGGGATTGGACTAGAAGACCTTCAAGGTCCCTTTCAACTCTGTTATTCTGTTCTTGTCATGCCCCTCTTGGAATCTGATTCGGGGGAGGAAGCTGAACAGATGACAGGGGGTGGGAGTGTGGCTCTGTTGGCTATGGAGGAAACTGGGGAATGGCAAAGTCCAGCTGGGAAGAGCCGGGAAGAGGTAGAACAAGGGAGAGGGAGTTCAGAGGAAGACCCAGGACCACCCGCTCTTCATTCTAGGGAGGAATGGAGAAGAGAGCAATGTGGGTTGCATGGTTTACGGGTGAGGAAAGGACCCTGATTCCCTTCATTAACGGTAGCTGGGAACACAGCATATAAAAAAAAGGCAAGCTACATGCAGCAAGCTGTTGGGAGCAAACATGACTTGTATCATTGTGGCTTATCTGTGTTCCTGACATTTTCCCAACTGTGTGAGTTTTGCCATGATTTCAAGTCTGAAATTCCTGCTCCTGCCCTGCCAAGCTAATTACTTCAGTCTGGTTTGTTTGGATTTTAAGTTAGTTTGTATGTACCTTGTTTTGGGCTGAACTTTCTCCAATTAAAGGCTGTTTCTGGGAGAGTTATTCTCCAGCCAAAGGTAACCTGGACATTGGGGGCAAAGTTGGATATAATAAAGGGACTCATTGCTTATGTGACCGTTGCCTTTGTGCCACGCCCCTTTGGGTCATCACAATTCTGTTCTGTTCTCTTTTCAGGGAGCTGATTTCAGCTATAGTCCTTTCCCTCTCAGATTTTTTCTTTAAAGATCTCTGTACTGTATTAAAATGGTTGACTCCTAACCTCACATTCTGATTGGCTAAGAAAGCCACTATAGGGATTGGTTCACTAGGAACCAATCCTAGGAGCCGCTAAAAAGGCGGCAAAACAAAACTAATGTCATTGGCTACAAGCTGGCAGGCAAGCCCCTATAAAAGGGCTGCCGCGGCTTGAGCCAATGTTCCGTTTTCACTTGTAAATCAACTAATAAAGACTTGTTGTTGGAACCCGGTCTACCTCACGTTTTTCCAAACGGAACTCTGGCGACGAAGGTGGGATCATCCTAAAACGCGAGACTGTGCACGCAGTGATAAACCAGGCTAAGACGATGGCTGGAAACAATGCACCGCCTGCACCCTTCAATCCCAATGAAGAGGATTGGGAATCTTACGTAGACCATTTTCAAATGTATTTGGAAAGTAACAAGATGGAAGAGATCTCAGACCAGTGGAAGAGGGCTGTCTTTTTGACGCATTGTGGACCGACGATTTTCAAAATGGCCAAGGCATTAGCGAAGCCCAGAGACATGAAGCAAATGACTTGGCCCGAACCGCCACAAACCGAGCCAAAACAAACTGCCACAAACCGAGCCAAAACAAACCGAGAGAAAGTGGCAACGAAACAAATGAGCCAATAACCAGGAGAAAACACACCAGACTTTCACTATTGGGAGCGCGCAGACGGAAAGCGGCAAGAAAGTCAAAATAATAGTGAAAATCGAAGGAAACCCATGCGAAATGGAGGTAGACTCAGAGTCCTTTTTGTCAATGGTGTCATGGGACACCATCAAACAACTAGTCCCTAACATCAACCCCAAAAAGCTCCAGAAGCAGCGATTAACCCTAAAGGACTATCAAGGGAATCGAATCCCTGTGGTAGGTTTTGGACATTTCCGAGTCACCTACAAACACCATGATGAAGTACTGCCGTTGACAATAGTTGACCGAGACCGCCCAAGCCTCCTGGGCATCGAATGGTTCGCACCATTACGGATCGGAATGACTGGAGTAGACCGGGTGGCCGCAACTGACTGGGAAGAAAACCTGATCCATGAATTGCAGGACGTTTTTGACGGCTCACTAGGCAGGTACCAGGGGACCCCAATTTCCTTTAGCTTAGACCCCCAGGTAGCCCCTAGAAGGCTAAAAGCCAGACGAGTTCCTTTTGCACTAAAGGCAAAAATAGAGGAACAACTAAACAAATTTGTTGACCAAGGGGTTTTGGAACCTGTTGACCATGCCAGATGGGAGACGCCTATTGTAACACCAGTTAAACCTGACGGGTCGGTTCCAATCTGCGGTGACTACAAGGCTACCCTGAACCATGCGCTACAACAAAACGCATACCCGGTGTCAGTCGTACAACACTTGTTACACTCACTTGAGGGAGGAAAAGTTTTCGCTAAATTAGATTTAGCACAAGCTTACCAACAGCTTCCAGTAGACCCCCTAACAGTGGAAGCACAAACAATAGTGACCCATAAAGGAGCGTTCAAGTGTAACAGACTCCAGTTTGGAGTAAGTGTGGCCCCAGGAGGGTTCCAAAGCCTCATGGAACGCCTACTGAATGGAATACAAGGGGTTGTGCCATATTTTGACGATGTCCTAATTTTGGCCAAAAATACAAACCAATTAGAAAAAAGACTGAGAAACGTACTAACAAAATTTAGAGAATCTGGCCTGAAAGGAAAGAAAGAAAAATGCTGTTTAAGGACGGATCGCGTCGAATTTTTGGGTTATTTAATAGACGGAGAGGGTATACGCCCTACTGAAAAAAAAGTCAAAGCCATTAAAGACGTACCACAACCAAGAAACAAAACCGAGTTGCAAGCATTTTTGGGACTAATAAACTTTTATAACGTATTCCTTTCCCACAAAGCAACAATAGCGGGACCGTTACACCGTTTACTGGATAAAAAAACAAATTGGACTTGGGGTCATAGAGAGCAAGAAGCTTTTCAACAAATAAAAAATTTATTAACATCAAACACCGTTCTTATCCAGTTTAGCAACACACTGCCATTGACGGTGACCTGCGACGCCTCGCCATTTGGAGTCGGTGCCATCCTGAGCCACCAATTGCCAGATGGAAGAGAGGCACCCGTCGCCTATTATTAAAAGACTCTGTCTAAAACAGAACGTAACTATAGTCAACTAGACAGAGAAGCCCTAGCAATCGTCGCTGGAGTAAAACGCTTCCACGAATATTTATATGGAAGGACATTTTCAATAGTAACGGATCATAAACCGTTACTAGGAATTTTGGTGGGAAACAAGCCTACACTGAACATTTTGTCCCCAAGAATGACCAGATGGTCGGAATTCCTGGCAGCCTACTTGTATACATTAATGTATTGACCCGGGAAGCAAATCTCCCATGCAGATGCATGAAGCAGATCGCCGCTACCAACAACGGAAGAACACCCGGCACCAACGATGACCACCCTACAGATTGAGACATGCCCCGAGCTACCAATATCCGCCAACGACGTCGCCAGAGCCACAGCGAAAGACCCAGTGACTGCCCGCATACTAAACTGGGTAGGTAAAGGCTGGCCGGAAAATAAAAAAACTGAACACTTTAAACCTTTCCGGACCAGACAGACTGAACTCTCTATCCAAAAGGGTTGTTTATTGTGGGGTGATCGGGTAGTCATCCCTTCTAAATTATAAAGCAGGGTACTGGGTATGCTTCACGAAGGCCACCCTGGTATTGTTAAAATGAAAAGCCTTGCTAGAAGCTATGTCTGGTGGCCGGGTATAGATAGGGACATTGAATACTGGGTAAATTCTTGCAACAAATGCCAAAAAACCAGACCCTCCCCACCACAAGCACCCATAAGGGAGTGGGAAACCCCAAGGGGCCCCTGGTCTTGAATCCACATTGATTTTGCGGGACCTACTAAAGGGAATACTTTCTTAATTGTCGTGGATGCATACTCAAGTTGGCTGGAAGTTGTAGTTATGCCATCCATGACAACAGAAATGGTCATTAAACAACTTGACAAACTATTCACAACCCATGGACTACCAGACATCCTAGTATCCGACAATGGGCCACAATTGACAAGCATCCAATTCGAACAACACCTAGTCTCCCTGAGGATACGCCATGCTCTAACCGCAAATGGTAGAGCAGAGAGAATGGTCAGGTTTACCAAGGAGGGTTTAGAAAGAATGGACAATGGGGATGTCCAAGATAAAATTAACCGCCTACTCACCCTCCAACATATCACACCCAGTACCGTTACCAACAAAAGCCCGGCGGAACTATTAATGGGAAGGAAACTCAGGTCACAACTAGACAGGTTGCACCCAAATTACACACCAGAAAGACCCCCCAACTCCTCCACCCGCTCCAGAACATTTGAAATAGGCGACCTAGTCTATGCAAAAAATTTCACCGGGGACCCCTTATGGCTTCCAGGCACAATAACCAAAATCACAGGGCCCCGGTCCTACCGACTAACCATGGACAATGGCAGGGAATGGAAGCGGCACATAGACCAGCTTCATTCCCGATACATAGAAAGGAACACGAACGCTCAACCAGAAACAATAAAAACCGACGAAAAACAAACCAACGAGGGGGGGGGGAATTCAAAGAAACAATAAAGAACCGTTTGAAATAAACCCAGAATATTATAAAAAACAAAAAGAGCAAAATAGAGACTTACAGTTAGAGGAAACTTGCAGGAAGCATCCAAGCGAAGGGGCCAGCCAGGCCAGCTCGACCTGCCCGAAAAAACCAGGAGGGAGCAGCAAGGCCGCCGACCTGAGAAACTCAGGCGGCAGCAAAATGGCTGACTCACCCTTCCAGGCGGTTCCATGGAGAAGAGACGGAGACACAGCAAACCCCTCCGAACCAGTCGAAGTCACCAGCAACAATGAACCGCACAGGTCCAATAGAACCAGGAAAAGCCACACCTACCTGCGCGACTACGTCACCTCGTAAGGACCAAACCAAGATGGGAGGGGTGTACTGTATTAAAATGGTTGACTCCTAACCTCACATTCTGATTGGCTAAGAAAGCCACTATAGGGATTGGTTCACTAGGAACCAATCCTAGGAGCCGCTAAAAAGGCGGCAAAACAAAACTAATGTCATTGGCTACAAGCCGGCAGGCAAGCCCCTATAAAAGGGCTGCCGCGGCTTGAGCCAATGTTCCGTTTTCACTTGTAAATCAACTAATAAAGACTTGTTGTTGGAACCCGGTCTACCTCGCGTTTTTCCGAACGGAACAATCTCAATAGAAACAAGTTTATTCAGACTGTTAGGTGTTTAGTTTGGATTTACTTTAGCACCAAGAGGTGTTTCAGGTGTGTGGTTTCTGCTTTCTTTTGGCATTTTAATACTTCAGTGTTTGTCGGAATGTGAGGGTTATGTGGTGCTCAGATAGAGCAAGTTCAGTCCTGAGCTATAAATATTCTCTTCTCTCGGTACAAATCAGCTAAAGTTCCTCAAAACATTATAAATAAACCAAAAGATCTAGAAGTCCCAGAAGAATAAACAGGAGTCACTTACAATATATAGTGTAAGGACGATAACTTCCATTACAGAGGACATACAGGCAGAAAGAGTAACAAAACACAGCGAGAAGTCAGAAGACAGGATGAAACACCTTAATTACATAACTCATGGACAAACTTCACCATAGCTTCAGCTGGGAAATTGTGAGCAACCTAAACCAAGCTAAGACTAAAAATGCTAAAGAATTCCTGGAACCTGGCACTCAGACAAATCAGCCATCAACAGGCACATAAACAACTTCTACATACCATTCAAAACAGGCAATCAAAAAGTTAAAAGACTACAATACTTTTTTTTGCCAGCCATCATCATCCAGATAAGCAAATAAGATTAATGCTAGATCAACAATCAAGCGGTAAACAATATCTCAATCAAAGGACTTACTTGGTCAGATAAACATAGAGATAAAACTCATCTACATACCATTCAAAAGGGACAACCAAACAGCTATAAAAACAACAACACTTCCTTACCAATTAACACCCAGTTAAGCAGAGATTAACACCAAGATCAATACAAGACTGACAATTAAGCAGCAAACAATATCCTAATCAAGGAACTACAAATTCAGGCCAACAACCTAACAGTAAGTATCAGCCTAATCAAAGAACCACGAAGAATACATCCACTGAGAGCGCACACCACTTGTATATAAACAGAGCCCAAACCCTTCTAGCACTGATGATGCTACCTAGCTGGGGAATGAAATGTCTGCAAGAAAATAGCCAAGCTCAGAGAGCATCAAGGACCCCATAATTAAGACGTGCTACGACTTGCCACCAAAAAGGTGGCAATTCTTATTATACTCAAGAAAAGACACTTCCATATGCTTCTTGGATTAGAGAGGAGCTACTTGATTTTCTGTCTGACCTGCAAATCATGTTTCAGTTATTCTATCATTCTTTTAGGTGTAGCAGCTTGGACTTTTAACAGCCATCCTGCACTGCCAGTCTCTATTACTATCCGTACAACTTACAATTTTATGCCTTGGCTCTGGAATGCTAATTGTTGCAGCTGTACCTTAAAGAATATCCTGTTTCTGGCAAGGAGACAGATTTACTCTGTGCTATTAATTCTAGGGGAAAATGATAATTTATTCTCAGAGAGATTGTTCTTTGTTGGCTTCTGAAAACATGAGGGTGATTTTTCAATGGTCTGGAACAAATTCTTGTTAATTTACTTTATTAACCCACTGGAAGGAAAGCTAGTTCAAATTTACTTTTCAGGGACATTCAGGAGAAGCAAAATAGACCAGAATTGAAAATAATGATGGTTTTTTTTTCCAAAGAAGGGCTGCTTGGATGTTAGGAAAAAGGCTAGCTTGTGGTAGAAATGCTACTATTGCTTCAGATTCACTGAGTTTTAATCAATACTCTATGCAACTGAGGGCCGATCCTTATAATTATTACTAAAGTATACTCTCAATAGATAATGCTTAATACAATCACTCAGTGTTTCTCAACCTAGGCAAGTTTAAGTTGTGTGGACTTCAACTCCCAGAATTCCCCAGCCAGTCAAAACAGTAACATAGTGCAAAGTCAGAATTTGCCTGTCGTTAAAGCCAATTTGAAAACAATGAAAGGTTTTTAGCCTGACCATGTTTGCATTTAGAGCATAGGCTATCTGAGTTGCAAAAATCCCACTGATTGGCAGATGCCAGCAAAGAGAGGAAGGTTTACTTCGGTTTCTTTTGTGTTGCTGCTTAGTGGTCAGTTGAATTTCTGCAGCTGAGATAAGGTAGTCCCTAGCTGCCATTGACTGAGTCACCTCCATCTTCATGCACATCTTAATCCTGCTCCTCTTCAGTTCCCTTTCACAACTGAAACAAGGACAACATCCACCTGCTTGTTACTTGGTTTGTCTCAGGGGAAACCCCCCTTCTGAAGAGGATTCTTTGCTGATTAGCTGTAATTCTTTGTTTGTTTTTTCCCTTCAGAACTATTTAGAAGAGATTCTTTTCTAATAAATTCAAATAAAATATGTACAAATAAAATTTCTAATAAACAAACAAACATTCAATTGTTTCATCATACTTTGTTTCCTCTTGCAGAGACAGGAAGACCTGAGAGTAGCTACTTGGCTACCGAGACTAACTCCAGTCCCTGGGTGGTGGAGGAACCAAATCTCAAATCTGAGCTTGTTTTTTTCAGATGTACCTCTAGATTCTTTGCATCTTTGCTCACATTCATCTTTGAATGCTAGCAGCACAGCAGATTATTAGAAGGCTGAAATATGCAAAAATGAAAGGTGCTAATGAAGAGCCTTGTGGGAGTAGTGGAATAAGTTGATGTAACTTTCAAGCAATTCTGCCCTTTGGACAAGACTAAGGAACGATGGTTGAACTGGGCTGAGCTGGAGTCTTGAATGCCTTGGTTTAAGAAGTTTTCCACTGAAATTTTCTCCCAGAGAGGCCAATAGGCCCTACCCCATTGCAGCCTTCTGGCTTAGGCAAGAGATGGAGTTAGCATGTCCAGCACTTGTTAAAGTATGTGAACATTGGCTCTATCTCACAATACAGGTAGTCCTCAACTTATGATTAGTTCCTTAATGATCATTTGAAGACTTTCCTCAAACTACTTATGACTCAGTTCTGTCCAATGGTCATTCACTCCCTGCAGTCACTTGACTGCATTTTGGTTGCTCGGCAAGCGGTCTATATTTTGTGGCCATTTGCAGGGTCTCGCACTCATGTAACCATGATTCCTGACATTTTTTACTTTCAGTTTCCAGTAAAAAAATGGCCCACCAGTATTGCTATTTTAACACTGACCCTAGATTTTGACTGTCCATGCTCTGTCATGTCAAGTCATATCATGACTTTGGACTATCTGACTGTGTTGCTTTGCTTCAATCTTGTGGCCATGTGCCTGTAAGGGCTAGTAGTGTGAATTCACACAGGTGCTCAGTTTGCTCAAACTATCTGGAGAAAGTTTGGACCTGTCACTGATTTAGAAAGGGAACCTAATTCAGTGCCAGCTCCATTAAGTAGACCAGACTAAGAAATCAATTCCATAGGAAGGCTGAAAGCATTATTGAGAATAACTATAATAATAGAATCTTGCAAGTCTGATTATATTGTACCTATATTTATAGTTCAGTGAATTGTGGGGTGGGGGTGGGATGGGGAATCTGACTAAGATGCTTCTGAGTGTTTCCCAGCTCTTGTGAACTTAGAACATGTTTTACTCCTTGTCACTTTGTGGAGCTAGTGCATCTCCATCAAGATTATTTTCCCACATCCAAGCAACTGCTGGATCCAAAGAAATCCAGATGCAATGACATGATTAGTACAGTTATTTATTCTATAATTCCATAATTTTATTTTCAAGTACAGGTAGTTCTTGATTTATGATCACAACTGAGCCCAAATTTTTTGCTGTTAAGTCAGAAATTTGTTTTACCCATTTTACAACTTTTCTTGCCACAGTTGTTAAATGAATCACCATAGCTGTTATATTAGTAATTGCTGATTAAGTGAATCTGGCTTCCCCATTGACTTTGCTTACCAGAAGGTTGCAAAAGGAGATCATCTGAACCTGTGACAAAAGATGAACCAGTTGTTAAGCACCCAAATGTAAATCACATGACCATGGGGATGCTGCAATTATCATAAGTGTGAAAAATGGTCATAAGTCACTTTTTTCCTTTTGTAAATTGAGGACAACCTGGACACAGATAGCAACATCCCACAGGCAGGGAGCTCTCCGTGGTCCTGAAGCAGGTCCTTGTCCTGCTATAGCTGAGATCTGCCCTGCATTTTCTGCAGGAGGATCCAAACCTTCTGAGCTCCTGAGCCAGGCAGTTACAGATTCTGATCATGTGGTGATGAGGAGGAAATGAAGGCCTTATTGGCTGCTAGACAGAAATATTTTGGGCAACAGCAGGAAGAATGGGGATGAGCCAAAGGACATCCTTGGGGGAAACCCTTCAGATCCCATAATACATAAGAAGGCCATTAGATAAAACATCCAACTTCAGTCAATGTAAGGACAGTATTATGGCCATAAATGTCTTAGTTGAGCCAGTTTGGTCTAGTGATGAAAGCACCAGACTTGAAACCAGGAGATTGTGAGTTCTAATCCTGTTTTAGCTATAAAAGCCAGCTGGATTACTTTGGACTATCCACTCTTTCTCAGAGCAATCTACCTCACAGGGTTGTTATTGGGGGGGGGGGAATAGGAGGAAGGAGCATTAGGTATATGTTCACTGCTTTGAGCTACAGTATTTATAAAAATAAATATAATTTATAAAAGTAAATATAAAAATAAAAGTATATTTATTTATACACTAATGCATATATATGATTTGATTGCTTATTGTACCCTATTAATTCTTGACTCTTGAAAAATGTATCTTTTCTTTTATGTATGCTGAGAGCATTTGCACCAAGACAAATTCCTTGTGTGTCCAGTCACACTTGGCCAATAAAGAATTCTATTCTATTCTATTCTATTCTATTCTATTCTATTCTATTCTAT
>BLBF01000046.1:4996460-5015524 GCA_015471245.1 Laticauda colubrina
TCTATTCTATTCTATTCTATTCTATTCTATTCTATTCTATTCTATTCTATTTATATTTGGGTCCAGAATTTTAAAAACATATTTACAAGTCCACCAAAGATGGTAAAAAGTCTCCTCTTCATATTTTTATTCCCAGCACATATTTGAAATCGCATTATATATTTCTGATAGGGCTCTTCAGGGAGGGTGACAATTGAATTTTTTCTCCTTTGTGATTTAGTTAGACCATGGGAAGCCAAGGAAGCTGCTGGAAAAAAAGGATTATCCAATGGAAGATAGGATATTGGCTATCAGTGGTCAGCCCATCACTAAGTCAGTGCAGAAATGCTCCACAGAATCCCTGCATGTGACTTTTCATTTTTCTCAAAATGATCAGGGTTCTTTCTAGACATCTCCAATATTCTAGCAACAACATGCCCCTTAAATACCCATCTCCTTCTGTTTTTGTTCTTCTGCTATGATTTTAAAAAGGTAGAATGATAAGAAGATTGTAATTATATCTGTAAGATATATGCCCGGTCTTAAAACTGACGTTTAAATCATGATTGAAGTTGTTGTGCCTTCATAAAAAGGTATTTATTTAATTGCAGCTGCTTGATCTCTTACATGGCTAAATTCTAGATCCCCTCCCCCAAATAGGTTGAGGGTTTGAATCTCCGAAAAGCCTAATCCACATTATATTCAGGTTTATTCCAACATCAAATATAGGATGCAACTGCATCTTTGTTTCTCCCAATAGGAACGAGAGAGCCACAGCAGGGGGGAGAGAAGACAGAAAGCTTTGTGTTAGCTCTTCTAAACATCTGTGTCTGCCAGGATGTAATTGTCTGTGAAACGCTTGAAATCTCCACTTAATAAGCCAGTGATCCACCAAAGTAATTAGTATTTACACATTAGACTGATGTATTCCATGAATAGTTAATAGGTTGGGTGCCTGTCAAGAGACCTCCTCAGAAACCTCTGCATTTCTGACACAAACATATGAATATTCATCAGAAGGGGAGAAAGGGCCAGTCTCTCTTGGGTGCTGAAAAGCCCAGAACTCAACCAAACCTCACTACAGTTGAGTATCGCCAAACGTCTATGGAGATTCTCAGTCATCCAGGTCAGTGGTTGCCAACCAGTGGACCAGGGACCACTGGTGGTCCATGAGAAAATTTTGGTGGCCACAGAGAAATATCACCCCAAAGCACCCCCCAAAACAATTAATCTAGGCTGTGTGGGAACACAAGGCTACACCGCCCACGTGGCCTGTGGGAACACAAGACTCGCGTCGCTTGCATTGTGAACAACCTGAGGTAGTGAGGGGAGAGGGGAAAGGATGGGGGGGGGAACTTGCTCCGTTCACTCCATGCGCCTGGCCTGGCCACTGGGCTGCTTCTTTCCGCTTCTTTCTTCTTCTGCATGCAAGGAAAGCAGCAAAAGTATTTCTTTCTCTCCCCCAAACTCCGCCAGAAATGAGTCTTTGGGACCCTGCAAGGCCTCCTGCTACAAGAGGCTGTGCTGGTAAAGGCTCATTTCTGACAGAGCTTGCTGGAGAGAAATAAAGACTTCTGCGGCTTCTGCTGCTTTCCTTGCAAGAAGCCAAAAGTCTCTCTTCTCTTTCTCTGCCCCCACTCCCCAGAATGGAACTGGAGAGGTATCCTGCAATCCCAAATAAAGAATGATCAGTTGGTAGGAAAATGGGGTGGGGAATTTTCCTGCAGACTTTTTTTGGGATTTTCCCAGGGTCCCTGGTCCGCGGGATTTAAAATAATGAGTTTGGTGGTCCCTGAGGTCCAGAAGGTTGGTGACCCCGATGCAAATCATGTTTGTCCCAAAAGCGCTCTTTCATTTTTCAAAGAAAAACCAGAAAGTCCAGTTGCCTCTTGCAAAAGCACCCTTGGGTTTGGCCACTTCTTAGCTCCTCCCTGATGTTCAGGGTGTTGGGGGGTTGTCATAGAAGAAATGGTTATTTTTTAAAATTGATTTATTTTATTTGACTCAAAGTTATGTGCCTCACAACTCTACATTGGCACACACCCGATTCACCACATGCCCTACTACTACTGTGGGCCGGTAGTAGAAGTCAGGTCAGAATCCCAAAGCTTCCTGCTGCTTCCTGCTTGCCATGCCCTTGGACTGGAAGGCTTTTTGAGGTTTGGATTTAGTTCGTACTGGCTTGGCCTCCTGTTCTTTCAGACATGAATACAATTGAGTCAGTGTGCTCTTTACCCTTTGGGATTTCTCTGCATTCCAGCTCTACTTACCCTCAATGGTGGCTTCTTCTTTGCTTGCAGCTTGTAACACACTTCATCCTGATTTCATGAAAATCTCCTCCTCCTCCTCCTCTTCCCCCTTTTTGAGTGCAATCCCAAAACATCTGGAGTACCATTTGAACATCAGTGCTGTTGACAAATCGGCATTAGTCAATTGCAACAGGCAACTTTTCTTGGAATAGACCACATCCTGCAATGATACCTTTAACACTATCAAATATCCCAAGTCCTATACCCCAAGTCCTTGGGAAGGACTTAATCGATGGACAAAAATGCTAGATCTAGTCTAAACATCTGGCTGACTGTACATCTGACCATAATAAGAGTCTGATTTGCTGTCTTTGGGCCTGGGACCTTCTCAAGGTGGGGTAGCAGAGTTCCACCCTCAAATCTGGGGAAAACCCAGACTCAAACCGTGCCCACTTCCACTGACCAGCCTCCTGAATGTAAGGCAGAACACACACACACACACACACACAGAGAGAGAGAGAGAGAGAGAGAGAGAGAGAGAGAGAGAGAGAGAGAGAGAGAGAGAAAGAGTTTTAGAGCCTCTGGTGAAGGTTTCCCAACTGAGCAGAATCAGATTTGCTGGCTAAGACCTTAAGTTCCTTAACATCAAACAAATATGTTTCACGTTTTTCAGCCCTTGAAAATGGATGCCCTCCCTTGTCAACCTTGAGGCCTCTACAATGTAGTGATTAAAAGGTTGGATTAAGACTAAAAAGGCCCAGGTTCCTGTCCACCCTCAGTCATAAAAGCTCCCAGATTTTGGGCCAGTTGCAATTCCTTTCATTCAGGTCTACTTCATAGGGTTGTTGTTCCAGGGATAAAATGAAGAAAGCCACTTGGAGCTCCTGAAGGAAAGGATGGATGTAAATAATAACTAAAAATAATTAAAAGGCAGTGTGGTGTAAAGGTTAAGGTTTGGGAACTTAACTCACTGGGACTGGGCACTGGGAAATCGAGGTTGAGGTTCACTCTTGGCCACAGACGTTCCCCGAGGGACTTTGGGCCAGTACCCCTCAGCCCAACCAGTGGTGGGCTGTTGGATGGTCAGCAAGATACGGGCGAGCCCCTAGCTGGGATCTCTGGCTGGGCTTGCCCTCCTGCCCTTGTGCTATGCTTTCCCTAAATAACTAGCATTCCCTCTGCCCAGGTTGCCCAGGTGAGTTCCGTGCTGCCCTGCTGTACTCACTAGAGCTGCCTGAGTCGATTAGCTGCCTGTTTGAAGCTGGATTTCAGCCCCAAAGCAGCATGCACGAGCGAAGCGAGGGCGCGTGCTCGACCAGCGAGCCCCTTGTCAATGAAAGTGCAGCCCACCTCTGAGCCCAACCTACCTCACAGGTTTGTTGTTTTGGAGAAAGATGGGAGGAGGGAACTCCATGTATGGTACTTTGAGCTGCTAAAGAAAAGATGGGGGCATAGTATAAATTGTTTTAAAAATCAGGATTAGTATTAGGTCACGGATAGCTGCAAGGAGCTGGGCCAGAGTTAAAAGGGAGGTCAGACTAGATGACCCCCTTCACCCATCATCAGTCCTGATTTGCTATGCTTTCTTACTCTATGTCTTCCTTTCCTAGTTGAGTGTGTGAAGTCTGACAACATCTAGGAAATAAATGGGAAATTACAGGCCTATTGACTGCTTCTGTGATGGATGAGACAGCTCCTTTATTAAACCAAAGCTGGCTGATGGATTCCTCCACCTTGTATGGAGAGGGGGGGCAGTTGCTGTCCTCATGTACCTGATGACAGATCTCTGGAACAGGCTCAACATCAGGAGCCACCCCCCCCTTCCCCATTTGGAGTGGGAATTATTGTCCATTGATTTTATTTTTGCTCTGTTTTCGTTGGACATTGATATCCAAGCTCACAGGACAGCAGATTATTTACTGGAAGGAGGGGCTGCTCCTAGCCCTCTCCTCTCTTTTCAGGAAGCAGAGAGGTGTTTGTATTAGAAGGACTATTTACTGTAGTGATGAGATGGCCAGTATGGAGAGAGAAAGAGAGAGCCAGCAGCTGGCCGGAGGGTTTTACAAGGAGGAGCACCTGACCAACCCCTTTGGGCTCTGTAACTCCTAAGAGTAGGTGTGTGACACAAGTACAAGAACTCCAAAGAGCACCAACTTTGGATGAACCACACCAGTTTAGGTGTTATAGAAGAATCGAGAGTGAGTGAAACATTAGGAATCAGAGTGGAAGCTGCTCAAATTGGTCTTGTACCAGAAAAAGCCTTCTTATGTATTTCCTACCTGCTTTTGCCCCATTTGCTTTTGAAATATTTTTCAAAGGAGGACATTTTGGTCCAATTTTCTTAGCTGCGCAAGAAGTATTCACACACTTTTGTAGCCACAGGGGCTGAGCATGCTGGCTTTCATGGGCACAATATTCTTTCCAACATTAACAGCCCTTGGCTGAAAGGGGGAATAGTGTGAAGACCTTTGTTCTCATCAGCTTCTTCAATTGCAGGCTCTATTAGGGAATCAAGGCCTAAGATGTCCTGGAGGTATTTAGATCTAATGGTTAAGTGTTGTCAAACTGGAGCAGTTAAGGCACCAGGCTAGAAAGCAGAAGACTGTGAGTTTCATGTCTTAGCCATGAAAGCCAGCTGGGTGACTTTGAGCCAGTCACAATCTCTCAGCCCAATTCACTTCACAGGGCTGTTGTTGTAGGGAAAATAGGAGGAAGAAGGTATTTTGAATATCCTTGCTATCTTGAATTATTTAGAAAATGATTTATATAGCACTTCACAGTGCTTTACAGCCCCTTCTAAGCAGCTTACAGAGTCAGCATATTGCCTACAGTACTGCATTCTAACCATTGCACCACTGCAGATCTTAATTAAATAACAGTGGGACATAAATAAAAATAAATAAATAAAAGTTTAGATCAGTGCAGAGGAGCAAAGGTGAAGTCTCTTTCAAGTTGAATCAACTTCTGGGAATTTCATCAGGTCACTTCCTTGGCAATGTTATTGTGGTGGCTAGAGTGGGGGGAGGAGTCAAAAGGCTGGTGAACATGGAGTCCTTCCAGTGAAGGGAGTTGCAGAGGCCATCTCCCTGCCCCCCTCCCCCCAAAAAAACAAGTAAACAAAAAAAAACAACAACCCAGAAGACTTTACCTGACTGTTTCAAGAGAATGTAGCCAGTCTGGCAAGATTCTTGCAGATGGGTAAGCAACAATAAAGAAGCAAGTCTAACCCCTCTCACAGTGTCATTTTGGTTCCTTTTGCCTAATAATTATGACATAGTTCATCACTGCTGCTTCTTGGGGTACTTTCTTACCTTCCCCCTTTCAGTCTATAGTTCTAGGAATTTGCTCATAGCCTTACATCCAAGTATCATTGATCCATCTATATACATGCATTTATTTCAACATTGTATGACTATCCACCTTACCAAAGCAACTTCCCAAACTGATCCTGCTTGGTTCCTGAGCCCAGACACGATCATCCAGAGGTAGCTATCTGTTGGGCTTCTTGAGCTCAATCCTGATATGCTCATGGTGAATCAAATTTGTGGCAAAATTACTTTGCACTTGCCTCAGACTTTCTTTTTCTTTTTGTAATATATTTTTATTATTTACATGTATAAATAACACAATGTGACCATCCTGGCATTTCTTCCACCATGCATACTGAAGTAAAAGACAGACAATATACATGCTATTTACGCAGTACTAGTTTTGTACAGTTATTTTTGACTAATATACTCATTTTGGTGTATATACAATATCACATTCTGGGTCTTCTTATCCTCGTTATTTTATGTTCAAATTCCTACCTCTCAATTCCAACCATTTGTAAAATCTATTCCATGCATCATAGTATTCTGTCTTCCTTTTATTTATTTTTAGTTCTACTGTTAATCTATCCAACTCTGTGCAAACCAATATTTTCTTTATTATCTCCCTTTTAGAAGGTATATTTTCACTTTTCCACTGCAGGGTGTATACCATTCTCACTGCTTTCAGAGTGTGTAATATTAAATATATACTTCCTTTACTATAGCCCTATATAACTATTTCCTAGTGGAAATAGTTCTGGCTTAAATTCTAAGTGTTGCATCAGACTTTCTTGAAGGCTCAGGGATTGTGGCTTCTTGTCAGACCTGCCATCTCACTGCACCACCCCAGATGACAGGCAGTGATGAGTAATGGGGGGAGGGAGCTGCTGGGTGGGATGAAGGCAGGGGGAAAGAGAAACTGAAAGCTATCGCAACATCCCATGGGAGCTACAGACATTGCAAAGTCACTCAACGGCAACACCTCCAAGCCCACATGGCTGGGCATTGTTACCAAAATAATTCACCTGAATACTATTGGACACTCTCTGATAACTGTGGGGGAAGGGGAAGGTTGACTGCTTGATTTGGGCATAAAACATTAGATTCAGCTTTGTTACACTGTCACCACTTGGCTTTAGTAAAGTATACTTTCAATAGTGATGACTTAGGGAGTCTTTTCTTTCTATGGACCAAGTTGGGATGACTGGTGAAGAAGCTGAAATGCTGGAGAAGCTGTTCCCATTAAACAAGAGAAAAGAAGACAATATTTTTTTTCTTCCTGGATTTGACACCAGAGAAACACACCGCTGCCAGGCTATTGCCTTCTAGCCCAACAGACCATTCAGCTTGGCAGGAATTATCTGTGCTGGATCGATGTTGTAGTGAGGAACAAGAAGTGTATTGATTCTTGAGGATAATCTTCCCTTAGAATGCAGCCAATTAAGGCTTCCTAATTAAAACAAATGACCTAGTATGTTTCCCTGGTACAGCTCCCATGAGGAGGAGACATTAGGAAAATAAGAGCAAGTTGTTTTGGCCAATTGGGAGCTATTGATGATTAGATACTTTGCTGCCTGAAGCCAGGGGCTGGATACCCTCTTGGCTTCCTCTCCCAGGTCAAGCCAAGTTATTTAGTTAGCTGGAACGAATATTTTCAAGAGTAGTTACCTCTCTTTTCAACAACTATATTCCTATTTGCAGCTTTGCCATGGAACCTAAATGAAAGGGGCAAGATGATAACAACTATATCACTATATTAGTTTGTGCAGGAATGAAACTAAAACCTTCTATATTGACGACTGTTCCCCCAAGCATAGAGAGAGTTGATCTGACTTTAGGATTCACAGAATTAACAGATTAACAGATTAACAGAATTGGAAGGGATCTTGTACTGTACGTAAATTAGTCCAATCCCAACCGAAGCAGGAAACCCTACATACATTATGGTGAACCTATGCTACACATGCCGGAAATGGTACACAGAGCAATCTCTCTGAGCATGCCAGCTATCACCTGTTGCTCTTCCAGGTTCCAATGTGTGCATGAATGTAGCCATGAATGGCCAGCTGGTCTTCATGTGCATGGGAGTGCCAGAAACCAGAAGAGCAGCTCCTCAGAGTACATGCCGGCCAGCTGGTCTTCATGTGCACGGGAGTGCTGGAAACAGGAAGAGCACCTCCCCAGAGCACATGCACGCACTGGCCAGCTGGTCTTCGTGCATGCATGCCCGTTAGAAACCAGAAGACCAGTTAAGCTTCCAGTTTTCAGTGCTCACATGTGCACATCGGGAAACTGCTCTTCTGGTTTCTGGTGCATGCGCATGTGTGCCCCTATTTTGACACTCAGTGCCAAAAAGGTTAGCCATAACTGCCCTACACCATCTCTGACAAATGGCAGTCCAATTTCTTCTTAAAAGCCTCCAGTGATGAAGCTCCCACAACTTCTGAAAACAAACTGTTGATTGTTCTCATTGTCAGAAAATTTCTCCTTATTTCTAGGTTGAATCTCTCCTTGATCAGTTTCCATCTATCATGCTTATCTTGGAGTTTATTGGTTTGAAGTTGATTAGTTGGAATGCTGACATATTCCTTGTCTGGCCTTCGGGTGCCTTGGAAAATAGCTTGATCCCCTCCTCTCTGTGGCAGCCCCTCAAACACTGGAAGACTGCTATCATGTCTCCCCTGGTCCTTCTCTTCACTCAACTAGCCATGCCCAATTCCTGTAACTGTTCTTCATGTTTTAGTCTCTAGTCCCCTAATCATCCTGGTTACTCTTCTCTGCACTTTTTCTAGAGCCTCAATGTCTTTTTTGTAGTGTGGTGATTAAAACTGGATGCAGTACTCTAGGTGTGGTCTTATTAAGGCTTTATAGAGTGGTCTCAGTACCTCCCTTGATCTTGATTGTATTCCTCTGTTAATGCAAATTAGGACTGCATTGGCTTTTTTGGCTGCTGCTGCACACTGCTGGCTCATAGTTAACTGGTAGTCCACGAAGACTCCAAGATCCCTCTTACAGTTACCTCTTCAGCCTAGTTTCACCCAATCTACCTGTGCACTTTTGGTTTTAATTGCCTAAGTGTAAGACTTTACTTTTCTCTACATTGAATTACATTTTGCTAGATAGGACCCAGTATTCAAGTCTGTCAAGATCCATCTGGATCTTGAACCAATCATCTAGGGCAGGATCAGCAACTTTAAACACTCAAAGAGCCATTTGGACCTGTTTCCCACAGAAAATGAAACACCGGGAGCCTCAAAACCTGGGTGGGCATGGCCAACTCCACATGACTCACTCTCACCAGTCACACGACCTGCTCCACCATGACCTTCTCACCCCTTTCCTTCCAGCCACCTCTTGTCATACCTGGTCTTGTCTCACTTCCCACCTCTCTCCCTCCCCCCACCTCTCTCTCTCTCTCTCTATTTGTGTGTGTGATTCTGATTCTCCGCTGCCTCATCTCTAACTGGGTTTTGCTATCAGACAGACTGCAGCAGGAAATGGTGGGCTGCTACTTTATTAATATGGATTTTTATGTTTTACATCTATAGTTTTTATGTAGTTTTATCTCGTTGTATGCCACCCAGAATCACCTTTAGTGAGCTGAGTGGCTATTTAGATTTGATAAATAAATACTTTCTAAAATCTAAGGCTAACTCTGGGAATAAATCCTTTTCTGCAACCAGTCTCATCTAAGGCAAAAATATTCAGCAGGACCTAAAAGCCAATGCTGCTTCTATAAAAGCATTTGTAGGACTGAGCTATTCTTATAAAACCTGGGTGAGATTGTATCACCTTACAAGATATTCAAATACCTGGGAAGGGAGTGGAGATAAAACCTCCAATGGCAAAGCCCATAAAAATCCTGATCTTAAGTGAGGCATAGAGCAACTTGTGAAAGTGTTAAACTGCATCTCATTTCTGGCTGGGTCTCATGGACGCTGCAGCTGTTGCCAGGGGCAAATGGGGCAGGGTTGCATTGTGGCTCCGCACTGTAATGGCTCCAGGAGGAGGAGGAGACCCGTCTCCCCCATTGTGAAGCACACTAAATTTCACTGTGCTGTGCAAGGCACTGTGAGAGTAGCAGGCAAGCCATGGAGGTGGCAACAGCTCCAAGCCTGAAGTGGTGGGAGGCGAGGGCTGCCTTAGGTGCAAATGTACTGTGACGAAGGCGGAATGCCATTGCTGGGCAAAGGCAAATACAGGGACGCTTTGCTCCCGTTCTGGAATATGGAGCAAGTCTTCATCCCCCATTGTCGCCCTTACCTTCTCAGGCCAGCGGAGGAATGACAGGGAGGGGAGGGGCAGGGCCACCCAGTGGTGGGATCAGCCAACAGGGAACAGGGAACCGCAGCAGAGGGCCAAAAGAGTTGCATGCAGCTCCAGAGCCACAGGTTGCCAACCCCTGATCTATTGTGTTAGCTATTCCAGCCAGCTTAGTGTCATCTATTCTCTCAGTTGTTTATGAAGATATTGAAGTGTACAGGGCCTAGGACAGAACCTTGTGATATCCCACTGCTTACTTCCCTACATGTAGACATAGACCCATGAAAGACTACTCATTGAGTATGGTTTGTCAGCCAGTAATGAATCCATCTGGTGGTGATGTTATCTATCTCACTTTTTTCTAGCTAACCAAGAAGTAGGTTGTGGTCTACTTTGTCGAATGACTTACTGAAGTCTAAGTATATTATGTCCACAAAATTTTGTTGGTCTACTAAATTAATCACTATGTTGAAGAATGAAATAAGATAAGAATCTTAGCCCTGAAAACTTCCAAGCCACCTCTGAGAGATTCCAGGGCTCCATAAGAAGCACTGAGGTAAATTTTTTCAAATATTTGTGGCACTGATTATGTCCCCTCACTTTTATTTTTGAATGTTGTCCAGGGGCTTGGATGGTCCCTTCTTGTTGAACCTTCTGTTCCATTCTGAAACAATATTTTCTATATGGTCCATCACCTCCAGTCCTTGTCTTATGATTGATCACTTAGTGACCATTCAAAGTTATAATCGACCTTCCTAAACTATTTACAATTCATTTTTAAAGTTATGATGCCTGCACCCCCCTCCCTGGTCACATGGTTGAATTTTGGGTGTTTGATAACCAGTTCAATTTTTGGGCTGTTTTCAGTTTCCTGCAGTCACATGATCCTGATCTGTGGCTTTTTTGTTGCTGTCCAGCATTTACTTCCAGTTTATAGTAAAAAAAATGAATATCAGGGGAAATGGATTTGCTTAACAACCACTATTTTTGCTCAATTACTTCTACAAAAAAATCATATCTGGTCACATAAGAACTGGTCTCAGTTATGCTTGTAAACTAAGGACTACATGTATAAGCAATTCATTGGAGAGGATCCTTGTCAGGACACTACTAAATTTCCAAACTAGTACATCTTGAAGAAGGGCATTGTGAAAACCCAGACTAGAAAGCAATAGACCTAGTTCCAGCTTTCTCTTTGGATGGCAGGATTCCGATCACCCTCAGATATTTAGGGCATTGTCTAGTGAAAGATGGGAGTGTAATCCAATTGAAAGAGCGTCCTAGATTGGGAAATCCACTTGCTGTGAAGCAGCATGCTCCTTTGAATGCAACATTTTTGCAACGTATGAAAGAATGCACTTGAGGCTTTCTCTAACTAGCTGTCACTTCTCTTTCCTTCCAAATGGCAGAAGACACCCCAAAGGCAGCATTTTGCTACCCTGTGATAGAAACTCTGGGAGGCCCTTGCAGTCTAGCCTTTGAAAACATTTGGCAAGCTTCTGCAGAGATATTCCATAATCCTATTTGCATTGGATTCCGACTTGATTCCCCCATCACTTCAACAAGGGCCGGCCAATTAAATATCCATCACCAGCTTAGAAAAACAAACTTGCAGAGCCCCTAACGCACTGCATTAAAAAGTTAATAATACCACCCAGCACCTGCGGCAAGGCACACGTATTAAGAGAGAGCAGCAATGTAATCTGGCAGGCAGAGGAGTAGTGTAATTAACACTCATAAATTGGAGCAGCAGCTAGTTAGTATTTGTGTGTGTGTGTGTGTGTGTGTGTGTGTGTGTGTGTACAGACATGTGAATAGGTTTAAACATGTGAATACCTTAAAAAAAAAAAACACACACACACAGCATAAGCAACAGCTGTGTGGGATTTAATGGCATTTCAGCTGAGCTGCAAGGATAAGCAATTTTTCTCTTTTTAATATTGCAAGTTTTTTTTTTCTGTAGATATTGGAATACTATGTAAAGTAAATAAGACAGGGACAGGATAGATGTGAGGGTGAAGTGGGATTTTGATGCCTTCTGTGAGGTCTCTGGGTGGAGAGAGAGAGAGAGAGAGAGAGAGAGGGAGAGAGAGAGAGAGAGAGAGAGAGAGAGAGAGAGAGAGAGAGAGAGAGAGAGATTAACAAGGCTATTCCATGTTCTGCAAATATTTGCTTGTTTGTTTATCTTTGTTTATCTTTAGAAACTGACCATTTAGAGCTAGTTTGGTCTACTGGTTAAGGCACCAGGCTAAAAATAGCAGATGGAGAGTTCTAGTCCCCCCTTTAGCCATGAGAGCTGGCTGGGCGACTTTGGGCCGATCACCAGGAGACAGTGAGTTCTAATCCTGCCATGAAAGCTGGCTGAGTGACTTTGGGCCAATCACTCTCTCTCAGTCCCACCTAGTGCACAGGTTTGTTCTTGTGGGGAAAATAGGAGGAGGAACTCGTATTGTATGTGTTCACTTCCTTGAGTTATTTTTCAAACTAACACAGATGGAAAATAAGTCAGTAAGTAAGTCTCCCTCACAGAGATACGTTACCAAATATCATGATACCCTGAAGATGTATAGTGTGTGTTTTTCTTACAAAACATGGTGCACTGAATATTTTTGATGTAATTCTTGGATAAGGTGTAGTGTTGGTGTTTGATAGAAAACAGTGCATTCACTTGAAAAACAATAGTTGGCAGGAGGACCACTGTTTCAAAGAATGTGATATAGCTGGCCATGGGTAGCAAAAGAGAGGATAAAGACAGAGGTGAAGCTTAACACTGTTTTTCTGTTCAATCTTGCAACATTCCCAGGGTTGTCAGCACACAAAGAGGCTTTGCTGTGCAGAGATGTGCAGAATCAGTGTACAGAAATGCACACTAAGAAAGAGTCTAAGAAACTGGAATGGGTTCAGAGACTGACAACCAATGATAGGGGACAAGAAAGGAAACCCTATGAAGCAACATTGAAACTGTTAGTTGTGTTTAATTTTGAGAAAAGATGACAAGAGGTTGGGACTTGCCTGCACTTTTCAGGTACTTGATGGGATGTCATAGAGAAGAAGCTAACCTGTTATCTTCCATTCCATAGTGATGATTTAAGGTACATGGAGACAGATTTTGATCGATGGTGAGGAAACACTTCCAAACTACAAGAACAATTTGTAAGTGAAGTCAGTTGCAAAGGAAGTTGAGAATTTTCCTTCATTAAATGTATTCAAGCAGAGACTTGATAGATACCAGTTGGGATTGCTTGAATTTGACATTCAGACCCCCCACAAAAAAGACTGGATTCAGTCACCCCAAGTCACCCTACAAGTGTAGGCATTTACAACATGTTTACTGGCTGAGAATGAAGTATCTCAAGAGCTATAAGCAAATTGACTTTACAAAGTTTCCTGGTTTGTAGTTGAAAGTAATACTGGAAATTTCAGCACCAGGATAGGTGTGCCACAAATATGTGTACTATGCATGGATTTGGGTATATGTGTGTGCATGCGCAGGTGAATTCTGCAAAAGCTGGAAGGAAAGAGACTGTATTTCTTAGGAGGGACTATAGCTATGAGTAAAGATGAAAAGAGGAGAGCAGCAAAGTGACAGCAAGCTCAAGATATTTCAAAGTTATCCACAAAGGTGGGATTTTCTTTCTTTTTGTAAGAAGATCTTGCCCTAAAACAGATGTCCTGCCTTTGATTACTGGGGCCAGGAGATCCAAAACTATGTCCAGCCTCCTTAGGTTAACAAAGAACTTTCAGGAAAGATCAGATGAGGTTCTTGGTACTCTCTGAGCAGTAGACATGCCATTCAAATGAGACAGTCCAAAAGCTAAAAGACCACACCTTCTCACCAGCAATCAACACCCAGATAAGCAGAGTTCAACACCAAGATTCACACTAGACCAACATTCAAGTAGTAGACAATGTCAGCTTTGGAAGCAATATTCCATGCTGCCACATAGCCTGAAGAGTTGGGAAGGGGGTGATTTCTATTGAATAGTTCTAAGTAGACAAAATAAAATTCTTTTCTTAGTTTAAGTTTATTAAGTGTGGCACAGCAGAGAAAAAGGATCTGACACTGAGACAAATTGTGATTGGTTCATGTGACGTGATGATGGGAGAAAAGGGGGTTGGATTGTTTGAGACATTGTGAAAAGTCCAGGAAACTTTAGTTTTGAGATTTCACAGATGTGCCAGGTGCTATTCTAATAAAGGTACTTTTGAGGTTATGCTTGTCTCTGAGTTACTGATTGGAATGGAGGTTTGCCGGAATGCTGATAGACAATGCCAGTAGCAAAGAACTATAAAGTCAGACAAATAATCAAACATGAAACAATGGTTAATCTAGGAAACAGTAAGAATATTTCTTTTGAGATGACAGGGCAAGTCACTTGTATATGAACAGAGAGAAAACCCGATTCCCTTCTAGCACTGTTGATGTTACCTAGTTGGGTTATGAAAAAGACCTCAAGAAAGCAACCAAGAGAGAGAGCACCAAGAAGCTAAAGCCCATGTCACACAGCACCAACGGATGGAAAGAGGATGTAAAATGGAGAGAAACACTTGCCATCCATTGGTTAACGCGATGCATCCGTTCTGTACTCACTGTGTCCGTTTTTCATACTCTCTATCCGTCCAGCATCTGTCTACTGACATTTCATCCACTCAAAAAGTTTTGAGCTGCACAAAACATTTTGAGCGGAAAAAGTATCCAATGCATTTGTTCTACATCTGCTATGCATACAGGGAACATCCGTTATACGTCCGTCGTCATCCGTTACGCGTCCGCTATATCCGCTAGGCATCTACTGCGCATCCATGCAACTCGCATCTGCTCCAGTGGAAAACGAACACAGGGAGGAAGCGAAATGGACACGGAACAGACACAAAGCGTTCGTAGTATGGATGGAGAAAGGATAAAAGCGGATGCAGCTCGCATACAAAGCATTAAAACGGAAAAAACGTTTGCAGAGGGGACGTATCTTGGATATTTAGGATGTCTGCAGGATGCCTGGAGGATGCAAAAGGACACCTAGCGGAAAACCTATATTTCCTATAAAAAGGGGGAGAAATCACTTGGATCTCACTTTCAGACCAGCAGCCCTGCAGTGCAGACCTCTTCAACCTTGCTCTTGCTCTTCCACAGCATCCAGTCATCTCCACCATGGATCATCACACACTCCTTTTGGTAGCTGCCATCATTCTACAACAGTGTGAAGCCCTCTACAGGCTGTTTCACCTGTTCAACGCGAAGAAAAGGAGGCGTCCAAGAAGTGTCTGGGTCCGAAGATGGATCGCGAGAAGAGCTGAGTACAGACTGTATAACAAGCTGATGGTGGAGCTGAGGAATGAAGACTCTCGTGCATTCCAGAACTTCATGAGGATGCCGCCAGACATGTTTGAAAAAGTTGTGGAGCAGCTGACACCCAGGTTGACCAAGGCAAACACCAACTTCCGGCCCAGCCTGGACCCTGGGCTGAAGGTGGCACTGAGTCTGCGCCACCTGGCCTCAGGGACCACCTACAGGAACATGCAGTATGCCTGGAGGGTGCCACCCAACACCATCAGCATTGTGGTCAGAGACGTGGTGCAGGCCATCATCGAAGAATACCTGGAGGAGCTCCTCCTGTGCCCCTCCACTGAAGAAGGCTGGAAGAAAGTTGCAGAGCAGTGGTATCAGAAGTGGAACTTCCGCCACACCATTGGAGCCATAGATGGCAAGCACGTGGCCTGCAAAGCTCCAGCCAACTCAGGGTCCACCTATCACAACTACAAGGGCTTCTTCAGCATCATCCTCTTCGCCATGGTCGATGCTGACTACAAGTTCATGTACATCGATGCTTCAGGCAATGGGTCATCTTCAGATACCCAGGTATACAATGCCAGTCACCTCAAGGAGGGGCTGGAATGCAACCTCATCATGGGCTTCCCAGATCCAGACCCCCTGCCCAACGACACATAAGATGTGCCCTACTTCACTGTGGGGATTGATGCCTTCTCCCTCAGAACCTACCTCATGAAGCCCTACACCTCCAGATGCCTCACCCATGAAGAGAGGATCTTCAACTAAACAGGCTGTCCAGGGCAAGGCGGGTGGTGGAGAACACCTTTGGCATCCTGGTCAACAGGTTACAGGTACTTCTCACCACCATGCAGCGTCACCCAGAGACCATGAGGAACATCGTGGAAGCTTGCTGCATCCTGCACAATCTCATGTGCACCCGCTACCCAGTCTTGCAGAACAGGCTCATGGACCACCAACAAGGGAATGGGGACATGGAGCCTGGTGAATGGAGGCAAGGGTGAAACCTGATAGATACTGTGGATGTGCAAGGCCCCAACAGAGCTTCATGTGAAGGGAAGAAGCAGCGCAACCAACTGAGATACTAGTGCAACTCCCCAGCCATTGGGGTGCCTGGCCCCGAGAGGACAACAGGGGATGGTGTGTGGAGGAAGCTCTCAGAGAGCTGGCTCAGTCCTATGATGTTGAGAGCCCCTTCTTCCATGACATGGGGTGTCAGTCCCAAGACTGATGACAGATGTTCTGAGGCCGGGCTTGGCTGTGGGGTGGAGGAAGGAGGAGTGTAGTGGGGCTGTCTGGTCTGCATCTGAGCGAGGTGAGGCGTGGGTGGCATCTGGGGCGTGGGTGGCATCTGTGGCATGGGTGGCATCTGTGGCGTTGGTGGCATCTGTGGCATGGGTGGCATCTGTGGCATGGGTGGCATCGGTGGCATCGGTGGTGTTCGATGAACCTGTGCCTGGACTGGGAAGGGCTGCCTGTGCTGCTGGAACTCCTGGTAGCCATAGCCTTGGTAGGTGAGGGCCTGTGGAAAGCCTTGGAAGGGCTGTGACATCACCTGGGGTGGAGGAGCAGACTTGAACTGGGTCGGAGCAGGTTCAGCTGGGTCTGGAGGATTGTGCAGAAGACCGGTGATCCTGTCCTTGATCACCTGGTACTGTGATTCGGACATGTTCATGAGGGTCTGGTTGACGTAGGTGAGGAAGGGCTTGGTGTTTGAGGATGGTATGTTGGTGTGTACCAGCTGAGAGAGGAGATCTATGCTGCTTTTGATGGTGTCCCTGATCTCCAGCAGGACAGTGTGGCTCTGCCCTCCGGTCTGGCTCTCTGCCTGCTTTCTGTGGAGGTGGAGCTGGGGGTGGGTGTGGGTTGGTCTCTGGTGGAAGTGCCCTCTCCTTTGCTCCAACTGCATCAGCGGGTCCTCCACGTGCTCCGCCACGGGGAGTGCAGCTGTCGGGGAGGTCTCCATCGTGGGATGCTCCACAGATATCTGCCTGGACACAGGAGCTGACTCTTGGCCAGAAGAGGACTGGCTCTCTGTGGGCTGCCTGAGAGAGAGGGTTGTCAGAGGGGCTGCTCCTCGGTGGTGGATCTCACTCTCCAAGAAGCTGCACTTGGCCATGACGTAGGTCTCCCAGTCGGTGAGCTTGACCGCAGCCTGGCCAGACTTCTTGAGGTGCAGCTTCCCGTACCAGGTGTGTATGTGCTTCCACCAGCCGAGGAGGACCTCCGAAGTGTACCCAGGCTCTCCGCCTTCTCTCTCCAAGCCTCCTGCTTCTGCTTGGTGTCTCGATAGAGCCTGTGTCCCTTCCGCCAGAAGAGCCTGTGTCCCTTCCGTTCTCCCTCAGCTATTCGAGCACCTCATCCTCATGTTCCTCTTCGATGGAGTATTGCCTCCTCTCCCTCTCTTGTGTATGCCTCTTCCTCCCTCTGGCAGGGCCTTCTGGGCCCTCATCAGAGGGGCTTCGAGGTTGTAGGGGCTGGTCCACCACACCACCACCACCACCAGCAGCAGCAACAACAACAGCAGCAGCAAAAGCAGGACCAGCAGCACCAGCAGCACCAGCAGCACCAGTAGCATCAGGATCAGCAGCAGCAGAGTAAGCACCAGCAGCACCAGCAGGACCAGGAGCACCAGCAGGACCAGCAGGACCAGCAGGACCAGCAGGACCAGCAGCACCAGCAGCACCAGCAGGACCAGCAGGACCAGGAGGACCAGCAGGACCAGGAGCAGCACCAACAGAGTAAGCACCAGCAGAAGCCCCAGCACCGGAAGAGTCAGCCTGAGCAGCAGAAGCCCCAGCAGAAGCAGAGTCAGGGCCAGGGGGTGGGATGGTGGCCCTGTCCTTCTTGACAGGGCTGGCAGAAGATGACACAGGCTTCCTCTTCTTCCCCATGGTTGTTGGCTGGAGATGTGTCTAGCAGCAGGTCTTTCCTCTGAATGGTGACCTGCTTGCGAGCTGCATCCTTTTATATCCGTGGGGCTGACGCAATGCATCCTCCCCGCATGCGCAGTGAATGCTTTGCATCCGCTAGGCATCCGCTAGGCTTCCGCTAGGCTTCTGTGATGCATCCGTGTCATCCGCTAGGCATCCGCTCTGCATCCACTCCTTCCGTTGCGCGTCCACTTCGCTGTGCTCCCCCGGAAGCCCTGCGGATGTGCCATCCACTTCCATCCGCTAGGCTTCCGTGGAGCATCCACTTAACATCCTGGCTACGTCCTCCCCCCGTCCGTTCCTTTCCGTTGTTGTCCACTCTGTTTATGCAAATTTGAGGCACTTTTGAGAGCGGATAACAATGGATGGAAAATTTTCTCGCCCGCTGTGTCCTTTTTACATACTTTTTGCATCCGTCGGCCTATGTGACAGGCCCTTTATAGTTCAACTGTGAGCTACAAATATTCTTTTTTATAAGAGCAGAAGAGCAATAGATATTGTTATTGTGGTAGACTACAGTTCATAACCTCCAAAGAAGAGGCTTTCATCCTGTAGAGGCTGATAACAGCAGTAACAATAATACATGAACACACACACACACACACATTTATGGTTGAGAAATGTATTATAAACTGCAGTTTTGGACAGATCGCCCTGGATAGATATTAATTAAATTAATAATGACCAATTAAAACTAACTGCCTGTAAAACGAAGTACCCAATGTGTAGAGTTGATTGATTACCATCTGCTTGTTTGCACACCCATAGATAAATTGCACACTCACAGGGCAACATTAAAAAAAAAGGAGAATTCAGCAGGATGCATTGTGGGGCATAATTGGGAATGGGAGGGGGCAAAGCACTGTTTCTCCCCTCCGTCCCTCCTTGCAATGATATCAGAGGAACTCTGAACCAGCTGCTGTTGGAAGCAACATCACTATTTTCTAATATGGGCTTCTTTTATGAAGTGTCTTGTTCAGGCTCCTGTCTGCATTTTTCTTTCTTTCTTTCTTTCTTTCTTTCTTTCTTTCTTTCTTTCTTT
>BLBF01000046.1:5015534-5028642 GCA_015471245.1 Laticauda colubrina
TTTCTTTCTTTCTTTCTTTCTTTCTTTCTTTCTTTCTTTCTTTCTTTCTTTCTTTCTTTCTTTCTTTCTTTCTTTCTTTCTTTCTTAAGTTTCAAAAAAAAGTCACACCAAGTTGAGTAATCTCATGGGATGTAAAAGTGGCTCTGTCTTTTGAGTAATACACGTCATCTTTCAATTTTTTCTCCCCCTCTCTGCCCCCACATTTTCCAAAAGGAAAGAGCAACAAAGAACTCACCATCCCACACGATTAATTTCCTTCCAACATTTGAGAAGCTCCAAAATGAGCAATTTTGAGAGCTTGCAGCCTAAATTAATCAGAGTGGAAAATTGCCCATTGTTTCATGTCAGGGAAATCTCATTTTGAAGTTGAAAGAAAAACGGTGATTTCATACTTGTAACATTCAATTTGCACTTAGATTTCTTATTGGGAGGGGGTTTGAAAGTGAGCTTTGTGGACCACCTGCCAAGATCTCCACTTTTGCAAGCGCTTCCTTCCTGGATCTTGGCTTGTCTGCCCTGCTTTTCCTGCTTGTTTAGTTGTCCCAACAGATGTCTATCTAGTCAAATCAAATCAAAATAACTTTATTATGGTCTTTGGCCAGCTTTTATAATAAAAGAGTACAATAAAAAAGGAAAATAATTTAATACAGCAATTGGTTATTGGGGAAGGGAAAAAATAAAGGACAATAAAACAGCATAACTATTTAAAAGTCCTGTGCAGTTGGTGAAAATATTTGGCCTCCTGGTATGTAAATGTGGGTCAGTGTTCTGTATGGAACTTGGTAGGTTCCAAGTCCCTCATTCTGATTGGCTGAAAAGGCCACTTATGGATTGGTTCACTAGGCACCAATCCGGGGAGCCGCCAAATGGCGAGAAGAGTTAAACAAGTGTCATTGGCCACAAGCTGGCAGGCAAACCGCTGTATAAAGGGCTGCCGCGGCTTGGGCTATGTTCCATATCTTTTGCCTTGTGAGTTTAAATAAAATAGTTGCTGTTTGGAACCCGGTCTCATGCACTTCTTTCCGGACGGAACAGTTAGCATCCCTTAAAAATAATAAACACAACATTTGTCAGGGTGATCCTCATTTTTGGAAATGATTAGGCAATCCAGAGGTGGTCTTCAGCAGGTACTGACCAGTTCTGGAGAACCAGTAGCGGAAATTTTGAGTAGTTCAGAGAACTGGCAAATACCACTTCTGACTGGCCCTGCCCCCATCTCTTCCCTGCTTCCCATTGAGTCCCAGCTGATTGTCTGGATCTTTTTTTGTTGCCTTGCACAGAAGAATAGAGCTGGAAAGCAGGTTAGTGGGGTGAGGAGGGAATGGGATTTTGCAGTAAGCTTCCCCTGCCACGCCCACCAAGCCATACCCACCAAGACAGGCCCACAGAACTGGTAGTAAAAAAAATTGAATCCCACCACTGCCTGGGACACTGCAATTGTCACAAGTATAAGTCAGCTGCCAAGCATCTGAATTTTGATCAAATGATCCTGGGGATCAGTGTTCTTGTCACTTAAAACAGTCCCTAAATAATCTGTTGTACATTGAGGACTCTCAGTATTTATGCAGAGTTACCCTGAGATATCTGTGCAGCCAATAACATAAACAAACATAAAGGACACAGCAGACAAGCAAAATTTCGGGGGTGGCTCCATCCGTTGTCATCCGCTCCAAAAAATGGTGAAAATTTGCATAAACAGAACGGAAAAGAATGGAAAAGAACGGACGGGGGTAGTGCGTAGCGGGGATGTTAAATGGATGTTCATAGGAAGCCTAGCAGATGACAGCGGATGGAAGCGGATGACACCTCCAAAGGGGTTCCGGGGGAGAATTGCGAAGCGGATGCATAGCGGAAGGGGCGGATGCATTGTGGATGAAGAGGATGCATCACGGAAGCCTATAGGAAACAAAGCAGATGCCGCACTGATGTATATTGGATGCAAAGCATTCACTGTGCATGCGGGGAGCATGAATTGTGTCAGCTCCGCAGATATAAAAGGATGCAGCATGCACGCAGTCAGCATACAGGGGAAAGACGTGCTGCCACATACATCTTGCAGGAACACCATGGTTCGTCAGTCAGGCAAGAAAAGGAAGCCCGTGCCTACTCGTTCCAGCCCTGGCAAGAAGGCCAGAACCAGCATCCCACCCCCTGGCACTGATTCTGAAGCTGCTGCTGCTGCTGTGGTGGACCAGCCCCAAGGTCCTCAAAGCCCTGCTGCTGAAGGCGCTGCTTGCTCAAGCCCCTGAAGGCCCTGCTGCTCAAGCCCCTGAAGGCCCTGCTGAAGCCCCTGCCAGAGGGAGGAAGAGGGAAGGGAAGGGGAAGGGAGAGAGGAAACAGGACACCGTTTCTGAGGAGCATGAAGATGAGGTGCTGGAATGGCTGAGGGAGAACGAGTACCTCTGGAGAAAGGGCCACAGACTGTATTGTGACACCAAGAAGAAGCAGGCAGCTTGGAGAGACAAGGCAGAGAGCCTGGGGTACACTGCAGAAGTACTCCTTGGATGATGGCAAGCTACACCTCAAGAAATCCAGGCAGGCCGCTGTCAAGCTCACTGACCGGGAGATGTACGTCATGGCCAACTGCAGTTTCCTGCAGGGTGAGATCCGCCACCAAGGAGCAGCCCCTCTGATACCCCTCTCCCTCAGACAGCCCACAGACAGCCAGTCCTCTTCCAGCCAGGAGCAAGCTACCCTGTCCAGGCAGGTGTCTTCAGAAGGCCCAACAGCAGAAACCCCCCCGACAGCTGCACTCCCCATGCCGGCGGACTTGGAGGATCCCGTGGATGATGACGCCCTGCTGTCACAAATGGAGGAAGAAGCATCAGCCACCAGAGGCCAACCTACCCCCACCCCCACCCCCACCCCCACCCCCACCCTCAGCTCCAGAGGATGCAGGCAGAGAGGCAGACTGGAGGGCCAGAACCACAGTATGCTGTTGGAGATCGGGGACACAATGAAGACCAGCACAGAACTTCTCTCTAAGCTGGTCCACAGCGACATACCATCCTTGGACCGGAAGCCATTCATTACCTACGTGAGTCAGACCCTCAGGGACCTGCCCGAGGCCCAGTACCAGGTAATGAAGCAGAAGATAACAGCACTTCTGCACAACCCTCAAGGCTCAGCTGAAGCTTCTCCTACCGAGTCCAGGTCTGCTCCTCCACCCCAGGTGATGTCACAGCCCTTCCACGGCTTTCAACAGCCCCTCACCGACCAAGGCTACGACTACCAGGACTTCCCACAGCAAAAGCAGAATTTCCCAGTCCAGGCCCAGGTTCATTGCACACCACAGATGCCACTTCTCACCCAGCTGCAGACTAGACAGCTCCACTACACTCCTCTTTCCTCCACTCCACAGCCAAGCCCGTCAACAGACAATCTGTCATCAGTATTGGGCCTGACATCTTAAGTCCTTGATGAAGGGCCTCTGAACCTCACGGGACTGAGTCAGCTCTCAGACAGCTTCCTGAACACACCATCCCCTGTTGTACCCTCGGGGCCAAGCACCCCAATGGTGCCTCAGACCAGCACTCAAACCACAGTCACCTCCACAGTCCCTGCCCGCTAAACAGCTGAGACCATGGACATGACTCAGAGTGATTGAAAATAGTGTCAGAGACTGAGTTGTACTTGTTAAATTTATCTTTGCTTAAGACACTTTACTTGGTTCATTTTGCTTAAGACACTTGGTTCATTTTTTTTACTTAATAAAGTGTTGGTGAAAACTTTGAAAAAATGGTTAAGCCTTTGCATGCTTGTGAGATAGATAAGGATAGTTGTGGGATAGATAAACCTTCAGTGCAACCATAGTGGGACTGTATGGTCCACCATCCCAGCTGCCACACATATGGACCTTTTTTATCAATAACAATTTATTCATTAACCAACACATTTTAAAATAAACAAAGCTCTTTATTAATTCCCTATTCATTGTAGGACCACTCAACATACATGGCCCAATCTCATCAGTGTTATGAGACAGGCTCAAGGAAGCATCCATTAATCATCTATCATCCTGTCTTGCCACTCCACTGCTCCAGCTGGGGAGTTGCACCAGTGTCTCAGTAGGTTGCGCTGCTTCTTCCCTCTACTTGAAGCTCTGTTGGGGCCTTGTACATCCACTGTGTATCAGGTTACATCCGTGCCTCCATTCACCAGGCTCCATGTCCCCATTCCCTTGTTGATGGTCCACAAGCCTGTTCTGCAACACTGGGTAGCAGCTGCGCATGAGATTGTGCAGGATGGCAAGCTTTTTTTAACGTTTTACATCATCTTTGCATCCATAAGTGCAGTGGGACCGGGCCTTAACATTTTGTGAAAGAATTCAGAGAACTGGTGCCATTATTTTGGTAATCAGTGTTTCTGATTCTCTCTTTTATATTGATTTGGCTTTCCCCAGGGTTGTCCGTCTAGTCTCTGTTTGAATGGATTAAATGAAGGCAATTCTCCACTTTCCTTTGCAACTGGTTTCCTGGGCAATTTGTTCTTGCAGTTTTGGTGCTTGTTTTTGCTGGTCTACAAGAGGGCACCCTGTGGTAAAAACTGGGTCGAGGGGCAGCAGGAGCAACTGTTTGCCTTGTCTTCTCCTTCTGGACCCAGCAGGATTAGACTAAGAAGAAAATAAATGAGAAATAAGGTAGAGTTGCAGTGAAGATTACTGACAGCCTTCCAAAGCAAGGGTCCCAACCCCCTGATCCATGGACCAGCACTGGGCCTGCAGAATGCCAGAACCTCAGCCCTGTAAACAAGCACATCCCCATCTGTGGGATGCAAGCAGTACACCCTCTCCTGTCCACAGAAAACCTCTCTCCATAGAACCACTCCCTGGTGTCCAAATGTTTGGGGGCCACTGCTCCAAAGTCTGAACCCAACTTTTCAAGCTTTTCAAGACAGGAACCAGGGGTGAAATTCAAGCACCTTGGCTCACCCCCAGAGAGGTGGAAGGGTTGATTTGAATTGGTAAAAAATTTGTCCCTGATTGCTATTACTATTATATCAAGTATACCAAGCCATGCCCACAGCCATGTCCACAGAGCCAGTAGGGAAAAATTTTGAATGTCACCCCTGATAGGAACCTTGTACCCTTTTTGTGAACTTAGAGCAAGGAAGTTATTAAGACTACAAGATACCACTTTTTTAAAAAACAAACTTTATTAATTGCAAAATCAAAATGTCGAACAAACAGAACACACAAAAGAAGCAAGAAAGGAAATAGAAAAAAAAAGAAAATAAAAATGATTAAAAAACAACCTAACAATTCTATCACTATTACTATCAACAGTCCATGGTTCTTTATTTGTTGTCAATATTAGTGATACATTACAGATACATCTTATTGCGAATATATAATTATGATTTACATTTTACATTATTTACTAATGTATTTTCTATTTTTGTTCTATCCAATCATACCAGCATTCCTAGCTTCTATAATATTCTGATGTTTCTTTTTCCTTAAGTGCTAAGGTTAACTTGTCCATCTCTGCACTGGTTGTTATCTTCTGTATAACCATCTCCTCTGTTGGAATATCTGCTTGTTTCCAACACTGTGCAGAGGTTATTCCAGTTGCAGTAAGAATATGCAGTATGATATATTTAATAATTTTAGGAATTTGTCTATTAAATATCCCCAATAGGAAGAATTCTGGTTTTAATTCAATTTGCTCCACCGTTATTTCCTCTGACCATTTTTTTTATCCTATGCCAGTATCTTTGGGCTTCAGTGCAGGTCCATCACATATGAAAAAATGTTTCTTGTTTCTTTTTTTACATTTCCAGCAATTCGGACTCATATTAGGAGTCATTTTCGCTATTCTTGAAGGTGAGAGATGCCATCTATAAAACATTTTATCAGTATTTTCTTTATATGCTGCTGATCTTGTAATTTTATTATTCCCTGTCCAAACCTTTTCCCATTCTAATAAAGTAATACTATGTCCTATGTTTCTGCTCCAAGCTATCATGTTGCCTTTGACTACTTCCTCTTCTAATTCCATCTCTAATAAATAATTGTAAAATTTAGTTATTTTTTTTTATCTGGATCTAATAAAATTTTATCTATTTGTTGTATAAATTCCAAAGTTTTTCTTGTCCTGGCTATATCTATTTTGAATTTGCAAGTAAGCCCACAGGTCTACTTGTAGCCCCTGATCTTGGAGATCTTGCCATGATTTTAAAGTTCCTTGCACATCAAGAAGGTCTTTGTATTTTATCATTTTATTAAGATCTAGATTATTTGGATCATTGAGATCCAAATTGGGATTTTTAAATTATGTTTTTTTTTAATTTTGTTCCAATTAACCAATAAGGAATCTCTAATTATGTCTGTGGAAATACTTCTGCTTGATTTTCCCAATGTCCCATAAAAATGCATGCCATCCCCTCTGTAAGTCATGACCTTCTAAAAATAAGATCCTTTTATTCGACAGATTTACCCATAGTGCAGGAGGCTGCACTATGATATAGTTCCCAATTTGAGGGTGCCATACCTCCCCTGCTCTTCATATCTTGCATTACCTTTAGGTTTATTCTCAGTTTTTTCCCTTGCCAGATAAATTTGGTGATTATTTGTTGAGTTCCATGAAGTAGTTTTTATGTATTTTTATTGGTTTTGTTTGGAATAAGTAAATAAATTTGGGCAGAATATTCATTTTTATAGTGGCAATCCTCCCTAATAAGGAGATTTGCAATTTAACCCATATCTTTAAATCTTTTTTAACTTCTTGTAACAATTTATTATAATTATTTTCCATTAGAGTTTTGCATTGAGCCGTTAATCAAATTCCTAAGTATTTAACTTTTTTTACTATTTGTCATCCCATTATCCTCTCCAATTTTAGTTTTTGTTTTTCTGTAAAATTTTAAGTTATTAATTTTGTTTTTTCCCTATTAATTTTAAGTCCTGCAACTTCCCCAAATTGATCTAACTCTTTCAGTAATTCTTTTTTTTGAAAGAATTTTATTAATTTTTAAAAAACAAACATATACAAACAAAACACAAAACATAAAAACATAAAACATCTTTTTGGAAAGCAGCTTGATCCCGGGTTACATCTTTTTGTACAGACATAAATTCAAGTTCATGCTTACTTTTATATAACATTCCATATCTTATTTACCATTTTACATTTTCTATATAGCTTCTCCCCTCTTTTCACTCTCTTAATTCTATTTTATTTATTTCCTCTCAATTTAAATCATTATACTTATATCCTTTGTCTGTCCTGTTTCAGCTGTGTATTATCTTTTCTCATTAACACACAGTACATTCTAAAGCTACACTCAATATTTTAAAATAGGAATTTTTAAAAAAATATATAATATAATTAAAACAACAATCCATAGCAATTGAAATTATATCGTTAAAATTGATATTCATTTAAGTCTTAAACATTTTACACATTCCTTTCCAAATAAGTTTCATGCTTCTATGGGAACACTTATAGATTTTGCTTAGTTACTTCCCCCCCATTTCACTTATATTTTAAAATATTATGTAATGACAATGTTCCCATTCCTTTTTAGTTCAATTCTCTCATATTTCATTTCATTTATTTTATTCAAAAAAAAATTCACTGAATTACATTAAATATTTTATCCCATTTTATAATCATATGTTGTTCCAATTTTCTAACATTATTTCGAATACAAATACAACAATACAGTCTTATGTACCTTTGCCGAATCTCTTTTTCAGGTATATTTTTACCCATTATCTCTAAATAAATCCTGTTTCTTTAAATCTTGTTTCAAACCTTTGTAGCTTCTCTTCCCTTCCTTCCTCCCTTGCTTCTCCACTCTACCCTTTTTACCCCCTTGTCTCTTCATCTTCATTTCCCTCTTCTGTATTCCTCTTTTCTGTTGCTTTCTAAAATTATATCTACTTTTCACCTTATTTTCCCCTTTTTTGGTTGTTTTTTTAAGTCTTAAATTCTCCATTCTCTTTCCCCCCTTTCCCCTTTCTTCCCCAGATAAAGTTGCTTGTTCATTAAAGATGGCTTCTTCATCATCCCAATCTTCTTGTTCTTGTAGTTTCTCAAACATAGAAATCGCCATTTCTAAAAAATGAAAAACGGAGCCAAAAGAGCCCTTCTCTTCTTGTTCCTCTTCTTTATATTTTGTAAATTCCATTTTCAGTTCATCTACAAGAAATGCTATTGTAAAAAAAAATTTAAACAACCCAAATGATTTTAATCATTCAAATAAGAATTTCCAAAAGTCCCAAATTCACCAAGCAATCCAAATACACACAGTCTATTGCATTTAACACTTTCTTCTTTTTTCACTTTCTCTTCCTGGGGTTGCAATTCAGTAACAAAGTTCCAATTAAAATGTATCTTTTAGAAGTCTTGTTGTGATTTTGTTCTTGTCTTTTAAATTCCAAGCAATCTCTTCCAGCCAAATCTTAATCTTAATTCTTATCCTCTCCCTTCCCACTTACAGCATAATTTTTTTTCCCAGTGTTCAGAAATCTTTATTCTTGACCTATTTCAATTGGTTCCTCAATGAAAAATACCATGTCATCTGCAAATGACTGGAGTTTATTCTTCTCTTTTAATTTTTAGTCTTTTTATTCCTGGGTTCTGTCTAATTCGTGAAAGCAATGTTTCCAAAGATAATATGAAGAGCAGGGGGGGGGGGTAGTGGACATCCCTGCCTGACTCCTTTCTCTATTTTTATTGAACGCATGTACTCTCCATTAAATATAATATTTGCCTTTTGTGAATCATAAATTGTGGTTACGATGTTTTCAAACTTAGTGCCTAGATTTATATTGTAAATTTGTTGAATTAGGAATTGCCATTTAAAATTGTCAAAGGCCTTCTGTGCATCCAAGAATACAAAGGCTATTTGTTTTTCCAAGTGGGCTTCGTAATATTCCAAAACATTTAATACTATCCTTAAATTATTCCTGATTTGTCTATTAGGAAGAAATCCGTTTTGATCTTTAAATATATATTCATTCAATATTTTTTTCAATCTGTTTGCTATAATTGTAATAAATATTTTATAATGATTATTTAACAGGGAAATTGGTCTGTAGTTTTGTATATGTCGTAAATCTGAATCTTCTTTCGGAGTCAGCGATATCAGTATCTCCTTCCATGAATCTGGCATTCTTGCTGCTAGAAGGACCTAATTATATAATTCCACCATAAGAGGTCTTATTTGTCCCCTATTTTTTTTATAAAGTTCCCCTGGTATAATCTCGCCTCTGCTCTCTCACTGTTCTTGGGATTTGTTTAAACACCAAGATTTCTTTCCCTTTGTATGTAATTGTTTCTTCTCTAGAAATTTTATATATAATATCTTGAACTTTCCTTCTGGCAAATCTCACATGGACCTATTTTGGATGTTTATGTCATCTTGCATAATTTGTACTCACTCTGTATACTTCATCTAACTCTTTCAAAATATCATCCTTATCTTTTTCCAATAGATCTGAAAATATTTCTGCCATCACTTGTTCTAAGTCCTCTTCTTTAGATTCCATTATATTTTGAAATCTTAGATATGTCTTATCCATTTCCAAATATAACAAGGAGTCGTCCATTTCTTTACTCACATTAATTGCTGACCAACCATTTCCAGTTTCTTTTCCATTTTTTCCATTCTTTTTTCAACCTCCTTTATTGTTGATTCATTCCTTTCTAGTGCTTGCTGTATTGTTTCAATTTTTTGATCCAGTTTTAGGATGTCTAGTTTCATTTCTGCCTTTAAGTTTCCCATGTCTTCTTTTAGTTCATTTGTGTCAGCTCTTGATTCGATATGATTTTTAACCACTATTTCCTGAAGCTTCAGCATGGACTCTTGTAAAGTCTGAAGAGTCGATTGAATATTGGCATTCATGATGATAGGTTGTTTTTCTCCATATAAAGTTTCTTCAATTGTCTTTTGTGCCATCACTGAGGTAGATGGCATTGGAGTTGTTTGTATTGAAGAAGTCTTCTTTCCAGGTTTAAATGTTGTATTAGTAATGGAGGTCATTTCTTGTAAAATTTCTTTTTGTTTTTGTATTATATTAGATATATTGTCCCAAATTAACATTCACTATTAAGAAATATCAACTATAAATGGCCACTATGCTAAATAATATGATCTATTGCAAGATTAACCTCTCTTATCTATATATATTTTCCAGAACACTTTTATAGCTAATTTCTAAATCAAATATCTGGACTTGTAATTCTTAATAATTTATCAAATTCCTCTAATTAAATTTAAGCAATATTAACCTGTATATCTATAAATGCTATAAAATCCCAAATCTCAAAATAATATTATAAAATAATATTTCAATTACTTACAAATCTAAATGTAGATATATCAACCTTACTATATGATAATTAATTAGTTAATCTATGATAATCATAATTAATCACAATTAATTATTTAAATCAATCTAATCAACGCCTATAATCAAATATCTATACCTAAATAATTAATTAATCATCACCTCCCTTTTTTTATATGTGTTATAACCAAATATAAACTACAATATTACTCATTTATCAATTAAGTATACATAAATTACATTTACCACATTCAAAAATCAATTAAGTTGGTGTCAAAAAATAATTGTTACAATCCACAAATTTAAAAGCTTAAAGTGTCTTAATATAATTGTTCAGTTCTTCAAAATTCCTTCACCAAGCGCACCGGAAGTACAGAGTTGCTGAGTAATGTCTCTGATTTCACTATCTCTCCATACTTTCCACTGTAGTCATTTCTCCTTTTGTTTGAAAGTTTAACAAATCAATTTTTAGATTCAAATAATCTCTTTCTTTAGTAAATCTCCACTTACTACAGCTCCAGTCCAATAATCCAAAAAGGGGACTAGCAAATTTTTCAGTTTAATTTGTTTCATTCACCTCCATTTGCCCATATCTCATCACCAGAAGATGCCTACAAGATACCACTTTGACTCATCTCCCTTAGGCATGGCTAGTTAAAAACTAGATATTTTGTATCAAGGTAAGCAAATAAGGAAAAATATTCACATCATCCCTCTTGTCTAATTATAATTCGAGTTTTGCTGTTGAAAGAAACAGAGAAGAAAAATTGGTGAAGTGCAAATAAAAGTCTATAAGAGAAAATAAAATTCAGTGGCTTTATGTACTGAGATAACTCTTTTCTCATACATTGACTCAAGGTTCATGATTTACTGTTGTATTGCTTTTACATGGCTTGGAAATGTAGCTGGGGAGTCCAGAACAACCAGATATAAAGAATAGAAGAGCATTGCGAAATGTCTGTGGAGATTCTCAGTCATCCAGGTAATGGTTGTCCCAAAGGTGCTTTTTCAAGAGGCAACTGGACTGTTTGGTTTTTGTTTAAAGACATTTTGCTTCTTCAGCTCTTGGATGAGAAGCAAAATGTCTTCAAGAAAAACCAGAAAGACCAGTTGCCTCTTGTAAAAACACCTTTGGAGCAAAACAATAAAAGAATGTTTCCCATACAAGAGAATATTGTGTGCCTGGAGCCGTGACACCAGCATCCAAATGTCCTACTACACTAGGAATTAATTGATAGCCAACTGACGCAGGGTTCGGGTTGTCGATGACTGGCAGGCGATTCTGGATGATGTGAGATACTGAACTGTCACAGGTTGTATGCAGATATCGGCAGAGTGCTGAACATGCCGGCTGCTGGACGTTGCATTAATGACCATGGGGGGGATTCACTAGGTGGGCACAAGGGCGATGGTGGTCTAGGATGGACTAGGGTATTGCACTGGTACGATAAATGTGGGTTGGACACTTAACAGGTGAATACACAGCATATGAAGTATCATGTAACAGCCGGATGTTAAGCAGCAGCATTCACCGGATGGTAGATAACCCAATTATGCTATTACATTGTGTATAAATACAGCTTTGGCTGCAGTGAGTGCCAGAGCTGACTTTAATGTTATTTTGATGTTACCAGAACTGGAGAAGTGTATGGATGAATAAAGACTCATTTCATAGTTATCATGAGGGCTTTGTTTCCCTTTCTTCCTGGAATCTGGCTGAACAGCTGAGATCAGGGATGAACTGTAGGGTCCTTGGTGCTCTCTGAGCTTGGTTGTTTTCTTGCAGACATTTCTTTATACGAATCGAGGAACTATAGACTCAGACAAGCAAACCAAAAGTAAACAACACTTTATTGGGGAAGCACTAGGAACATTCTTACCAACCCCAACAGGATAAGCAACTACTATATAAACCAAGATCAAATTCCATTCCCTTCCAGCACTGATGATGTTGCCTAGCTGGGTAATGAAACATCTGCAAGAAAACAACCAAGCTCAGAGAGGATCAAGAGCATGATGGAAAAATATTTATGAGATATCATGCTATTCCACTGATCTGAGTTGGATTGGCACCTCTGACCATACAGCAATGCACATGCAAGTAGAAGTAACTCCATTCAGTGGTGGCATTCAGCCAGTTCACACAAGTTCGGGAGAACCAGTTGTTAATTTTCTGAGCAGTTGGGTGAACTGATTGTTGGAAGAAATCATTAGGGCAGAGGACCGGTTGTTAAATTATTTGAATCCCACCACAAGCTCCATTGTGGGTAATTCCTGGGGATGGAGGGAGAGAAGGAGGAAGGGAGGGAGGGACACAGAGAGAGAGGGGGGGGGAGAGAGAGACTTCATAAAGAGTCAAGATGATGGCCACAACCACAACTGCCATTTTGACTTTTATGAACACTCACTCCCTTGGATATCCTGGACAATCAGCTGGAAGCAACTAACAAACCGAGCAGGTATTTCTATCCAGTTTAGAATAAAGCTTAACCCTGGAAAATCAGCCAGAGCTTCATCAGTTTACATGAATTTCTGTGAGTGTTGGAACTGGATCCATTTTCTGTTATCTGATATTCTTTTAGGATTATTCTTACTGAACATCCCCATAAGAGGGCCCTCTGGAAAGATTTGATGTCCGATGCAGTGTATCAAACTATTTATTATTTATCTTCCTTCCTCCAAGTTTATAGAGATATATCCAGTAGCATATTGATAACTAGCACTCAAACTGTGTTTGCCAATGTAAGCAATTCCATTATATAGAATAGAATAGAATAGAATAGAATAGAATAGAATAGAATAGAATAGAAT